>JAFVLL020036591.1:0-14088 GCA_021397915.2 Tor tambroides | reverse complement strand
GTCTGTAGTCATTTAGTCCTGTGATTTTTGGTTTCTTGGGTACAGGGATGATGGCGGAGCGTTTGAAGCAGGAGGGGACTTCACACAGCTCCAGTGGTCTGTTGAAGATCAGTGTGAAGATGGATGATAGCTGGACAGCACAGGTCTTGAGGCAGGCTGGAGAGACACCGTCTGGGCCTTTGGCTTTGGCTACTATCATAGCCAAACAGCTGTGAGAAACTATTCATGTTTAGTGAGTCACCAAAAGCCCCAAAATTCCATAGACTCTGTATTAAGCTTCAAGATCCAGAGGGTATTAAAGGATCTTTTGCAATAAGGGCTTACATGCTGTTCCCTCAGCTGCAACAGCACAGGAGAAGTGTGTGTGCGTGTGTGTGTGTACCTTCAGATGTCACATTTGAAAGTTTTTTCTTATGAATATGGCGTGTGTCATCTAAAGTGGCAACATTCTGAGAATATACCAGTATCTGAGAATATATGAATTATAAGGTTACTAAAATGAAAGGTTTATCAGAATGTTATAACAGAAATTGTTAGAATCCCTTGTGGATACTCAAGCCATCTTCTATAATTATGCCTCGTGTGTTTGAAATTCTCTAAAATATCACTGCCAGCTCTAAACTATTAAAGTTTAAAACTCGAAAGACATGCTACTACGTTTCAAAACGGTTTTATGGAGTTTTTGTGTACTAAAAGTGTTTTTTGAAAGCTGTCTTGTCAGCTGAACAATTGGTATGTTGTGAAACAACAGTACGGTCCATTGAACACACTGTATTTCGATCCCTCACAGCCTGACTTTCATATCTGTCAAAAATTAAATATGGCGCTATCTTAAGTAAGCAGAGCCCTTGTTAGTTAGAAACCTTGCTAATTGAAAACAATGCCCTCTTGTGGGCACAAGTGCACTTGCATATCGGTGAAATCTGTGACAGTATGTGTGATTGTTGGGGTTTAATTCATATAGAAAGTGGACCAGTAAAACTGAAAACACCACCCAAATACTCTTACATAAGTATGAATTTATTTCTTAATTAACTTATATATATCTGACAATTTCTTTGCTTGAAATAGTGCATTAAAATGGAAAAAGACAATCTATGCGTAACCAAACCTGAGATAGACGCACATTACGTGACTATATTTATTTATATATATGTACACACCACACATTTTATTTATATATGAATAAATAATAAATAATTAAATAAACAGCAATATGACCAATAAATAATAACTTCAATAAATATGCCACATTGAATAAAACTCTGTCATAAATAGGGAATAAATAATTTGTGCGACATCAGCAAACTATATATCAGTGAACGTTTAGCTAATACTAAAAGAGCAATTTCCCTGTTGGGCTCATGAATATTAAATGATATGTCACCGGAGCAGGGGCTGACAGCTATATAAAGGTAAAGCTCACAGCAGTGGGTATCTCTTACTGCACCAGCTTTTACTTTCCTAAACAAGGAAACTGATTCTAGATCGGCTGTCTGATCGTCTGGTTCAGAGCTCTTGGTGAAGGTCTCCATGCTCGGGCTTTTTGCTTTGCTCGTCTGGATGCCATGAGACCAGGCGCTGGTAGCGCTCCTGCCGCTGCTGGTCAGGGTCGATGTTCACCCACACACTTCCTGTCCATTTGAAGCCCCGAGTGACTAAGCAGTCGCCGTGAAGCGAGAATTCATCCAGCTCGCCAACCCAACCTGAACAAGAACAATGGTGAGTTCATTAATAATCATTATGCATACACTACAATCAGAGCTGGGTAGTAACTGATTACATGTAATCTGGATTAAGTAATCAGATTCCAAATATTTAAAGATTAAATTATATTTTAAAATACTCAGACTACAATTATTTTTTTATGGATTACATGATTACATATTATTCACACAATAGCAATAAAATCTTCATAATTTATTAAGTTGCCCTTATTCCTCTTTTTCATCTTTTCAGTTTTCCTTTCTAAAATAGCCTACCGCTTATATACACTCAGAACAGTCTTCAAGTTTTGTGGACATTCACACAGAGATCAGGCTACACAGCATTCAAAAACTGATTTATAAAAATCATTTCAGGTTTAAGAGGTGTTTCAACATTGCATCAACTACTGACAAACACATTAATTTTTATGAGAATGATCACTCTGTAGGTTATTTAACTATGTATAGTATTACTATGTCTTGGACAGTGTAACTTATCCACTGAAAAAGTAAAGTAAGGGATTACGGTTCATTTTTAGGTAATTTAATTACAGTTACTTATAAGGTACTTGCGTTACATACAGTGAATAATTTCAACAGTTCTAAAATCAATATTGAATTTGAAATCTAAATTTACCGTCTAAAGATAAAATTGAACGCAGCGGCTTTAACCCTCGCGCGCCGGCTCGTTCACTTTCAGTTTTTCCTGATTCACAGAGAAACCTTAAATACTCAGATACATATAAGACTAAAATCAATAGAATCTAAAAAGCTTGAAGTGTCTACTTTTAAATGAACAAATTCAAATCAAAAACTAATATTTCTGATTATGTAGTCCGTATGAAACTGAGGTACAGTCTTTCCCGTATCTGAGCTCATTATATGCAGTCACCTGCGCGCAAACGCCCTCACCTAGACACAAAAAAAAAAAAAAAAAAAAAAAAAAAAAAAAAAAAAAATTCATCTAATTTTCATCATTTTTGAAAGAAGACCTGCTATGAGGAATTTATCTCATAATAACAGCGCGATTTGACACATGGCTTTATTCAGCAGAGAAGATCATTTCTGTAATTTATTCTTACCTACATTAGTTAACATGTTATTTGGGCTTTTCCTGAACATCTTGCCAAACTGAAATGTATTGTTTAACTTTTAAGCTATTTTGCAGAGTATTTCTATTTGTTAACCAAAGGAGGTTACATTTTTTATAAAAATGTTTAAGTATTACAGTTGTTTTAAAGCTAAAAGGCTAAACTATTCTATGTTTGACTCAAATTGAAAGAATAAAGAGTTTAATTTCTATTAAGGTTTATAGGGATTTTAAGATGTAGCCTAATTAGCGATTTGAATAATTAAGTTACTTATTGAGTAACTAAGTTACTTTTCAGACAGAGTAATTAGTAAAGTAATTTAAATACAATATTGCTGATGTAATTAGTAACTGTAATTAATTACTTTTTGAAAGTAACTTACCCAACACTTGTCTTTCAAACACATTAAAATGCACAAACTCACAAACTTTTTTTGTCATCTGATCCTCTTTCACCTAATTCATTTACTTGGAGTACCCCTGAGATTTTAAAATAAATATTTTAATAATTATCACATTTGCATGTTCAATTTTACATTTTTATGATTTTAATTTTTTATGATTTCATTAATTATTAGCTTTTTCATTAAACTCATAAACCCCCTGCAGTTTCTTCACAAACGCCAGTTTGGGAAACCTTGACATAATGTAATGTTGATAACAACAAATAGTATATATTTTCTTACTCATTTGTATTTTTGTATATGGTACAAGATTATGCTATTTAAATCAGTGTGATAAACAAGTTAGGTCAAAAGTAATCTAAAAGTAATCTAAAAGTAGTCTGATTATATTACCTAAAATGAGTAATGTAATGGATTATGTTACTAACTACAATTTTTGTCATGTAATTTGGAATCAGTAACGGATTACAATTTGTAAGTAATCTACCCAGCTCTAAGTACAATAATAATAAAAATATAGTCACAAATACAGGAAATGGAGGCATATGAAAAAGAGAATCTCACCATTGCCATCTGAGAGGTGGTTGTACCACAGCAGAGCGGTTCCAGCTACAGGTTTGACCTTCAGATTACCTTTATCACAGTACTGCTGAGAGAGATCACCTAAGGCCTGAAACACACACACACACACAGTTTCCAAGTGAAGCTACAATAACGTCAAGTGCCTGTGATAGCTATCATAATTCAAGACCTTCTTCCTGTTGCTGCCTGGTTGCCATGGCAACAGAGCTCACCTCCCCCTGTTGCCATAGAAACAGGACATGGCTCACCTCCTCCTCGTATGTCCTGTTGTCAGCCACAGGGAAGCTGGTCTCTCCACCTCCATCCGCCGAGTTCAGATGCAGCAAGACCGTCAGATACCTGCGAAATAGGAATGCTTTTATTATGGCGTAACATATTTAAGGGTCAATCAAACTGATTCCAAATGTCTTATGTAGTAAATGTACCTGCATGCGACCTGCTTGGAGGCGGAGTTGTTTGCTGCCAGATGTGTGTGGGCGCAGCTCCTGTCAGGATTGGTGGGGCTGCTGTCATGGTGGGCGTGGCTGTAGCCGCCCTGCTCATAACGGACGACTTCCATTGTCTCGCTGAGATCAACCAATGAGGACGGCAGTCGCGTTAAACGGGTCACTCTGGAGAAACAAAAAATAATCATTTGTCTGTGGATTTATCTGCATGTCTAAACCTAGTTCTACTTTGTACAATGAATAGTACACAAGTACGTAGCAGACTTTTACCCCAAAGAAGTGTAAGGTAAACTTATTTCAAGAAGAATCGTCCTGGGGTTACCAGGGATTAAAGGGATAGTTCACACAAAAATGAAAAAACTGTCATTAATTACCCACCCTCATATAACTCCAATCCTGTATGGGTGTCTTTCTGCTACAGAACACAAAACCTCTCTTTTATTTCTTTTTTTCGCCCCCTCTTTTCTTTTCTGTTTTATTTCAACCGGTTTTTGTCAGTGAAAGTCAATGAGGAGTTCAAAACAAAACTATTGTTTCAAATATTTTACCAATACAATAAATTTCAATAAAGACTAAAACAAAACAAAACAAAATAAAACAAATGTTTCAACTGTTTTTGTTCGTGCAGTCCAAAACAAAACAAAATGGAAAAAAAATTCAACTTCAGCTGTTTCAACTTCATGATCCATCCAAAGAAAGTCAATGAGAAGTCCAAAACAAAACAAAACAAAACAAAACAAAACAAAACAAAACAAATGTTCCAACTTCATGGTCCATACAATGAAAGACAATGAGAAGTAAAAAAAACAAAACAAAACAAACAACAAACAAAAAAAATGCTCCAACTTCATGGTCCATACAATGAAAGATAATGAGAAGTCAAAAAAACAAAAAAAAACAAACAACAAACAAAAAAAATGCTCCAACTTCATGGTCCATACAATGAAAGATAATGAGAAGTCAAAAAAACAAAAAAAAACAAAAACAAACAACAAACAAAACAAATGTTCCAACTTCATGGACCATACAATAAAAGTCAATGGGAAGTCCAAAACACAGCAAAACAAAACAAACAACAAACAAAACAAATGTTCCAACTTCTTTGTCCATACAATGAAAGTCAATGTGGAGTCCAAAACAAAACAAAACAAATGTTTCAATTGTTATTGTCCATGTAGTTCAAAACAAACTAAACTGAAAAAAAGAACACAAACAAAACAAAACGTTTCGACATCTTTGTCCATATAAAGAAAGTCAATAAGGAAGACCCCCCCCCCCCCCCCAAAAAAAAAATGTTTCAACTGTTCTACAATTAAAGTCAATAAGGAGTCCAAAACAAAAACAAAAACTGTTCCACAGCAGAAAGACAGCCGTACAGGATTGGAATGATATGAAGGTGAGTAAACAATGTCAGTATTTTAATTTCAGAGTAAACTATCTCTTTAAGTGCCTTGCTCAAGTGCATGATTGTGCCAGATCGAACCAGGAACATTTTGATTTGAGCTTTAAGCACTACTCCGCCCATCAGAAAGCCTTACCTGTTTCTGATGCTCTTCAGCAGGTGGTGTGTGCCCTCTCCAAGGTAAAGTCGAGTTTGTGTGCTTCTCTGCCTGACCTTGACATGTCCATCCAAACCTTGACCAGAGGCACTATACTGCAACACTTCACCACTGACACGCTTAAACTCCTGCAGAGACAAAACTCCTGCAAACACACACCATTCGAAATCAGCTATAGCTTCCATGTCACATTCAGAGAGTTAATGCATCTATTTGACCATTTAAAGCAGAAAAGTCATGAAAAAAATCTAAGTGGTGCAATGCCAGTATATTGTGGGTGGTTGCTAATGTGCTGCTATATGGTTGTTAAGATGTTCTGAATATTTCTAACACATTTCTATGTGGTTGCTAGCATGTTCTAAGTGGTTTCCTTCAGGTCCTGGTCAAATAAGCCTATTTACAAGTCTCTATGATATTCTGGTTTCTATATATGGCTTAGGTATTGTAAATCTTTGGGATTTGTCAACAAGCCGCATGATTTGAGGTATCATTCACGTTTGTAGCACAAATCACAAATCATGCAGGACAAGTTACATCCAAAGATTTAATATTTAGGGTTAGGGGTGTGTTTAAATCCTCAACATCAAGTATGCGCAACAGTAATACATTACTGTTGATGGCAGCATTACAATGAACAGGGTGAGAAAAACAAGAACAGCATTTCTCTATTTTTCTCCTTTATTCGCGGGTCAGTGAGTCTTCACTCTTTCTCCTCCGGAACCGAACCACAGCAGGACGCTCTCCAGACAATAGAGCAGGGGGACCGGAAGAGGGGACACTACTTTAGCGAGACCGTATGCGACCGGATGTGTGTGTGTGTAACCCTAATATTAATGAGACTTTAATGAGTGACGATAGGATCCATCCGGAAGCTGCTAGAAAACACTGCATGTTGTGTCATTGTGTCAGACCCACCACTCTCTCTCTCTTACACACACACACTTCACTTACCAGAAGGGTTGGTCTCAAGCCCGGTGTGGATTTTCCGTAAATTGTATGAGCTCAGCCAAGATCCATCAGTTGAATGGGACAGACTCAAAATCTGCGTCGGAACAGATGCTTTTAATTCTGGGAATATGCATTTTATTACTGTTTCTGTCTCTATGCTATCTTCATATTCTCTCGGTATTCCCCAGAACAAAATTCTGTCATCATTTCCTCACCCTCGTATTGTTCCAAAATGTATTATTTTCTTCCGTGGAACAACAAATGAGTTATTAAGCTTTCAAAGAAGCACTAAAAACTACTGTGTTTTTGGCAAAAATATACATGTACATATACAATGTATTTATATACACTGAAAGTAGGGGTGTGCGACATTGACAAAAATATCTCTCTGTTTTTGGGGACTTTGTCAATAACGATTATTAAACAATATTTTGCTGAGTGTGTTTTCGTGCTGGTACTTTGGCTGGTTTAAGCCTGTCACGGATAAATAAATGACACTAAAACCGCCAGTAGGTGGCGGCAAGTCTATCTGAAATGAGTGATTCATTGAATCATTCATTCAAATGATTTGTTCAAAATGGCTCATTCATTTAGAAAGGAAGCAAGTGACTGACTTTATGAATGGATCATTGAATCACTGACTCAAATGATTCATTCAAAAACAGATTCATTCAGGAATGAAACACTGTAGTGTTGCTCTGAGGTGCACAAATGTGTTGCTCCGGCTTTGTTTGGAATTATTTCCATTGGTTAAAACGAAAAAAATAGACAATATTGTGTTTAAAATGTAACTCACTCAATATTAACTGTTTGTTTATTGAACTGTTGTATTAAATTAATCATATTTGCGTTTGCACTAACATGCTGATATTTGGGAAAATTACACTCTCGCTTGTGTGATATTACTAAACTACATCATATCTTCTAAATATAAAAAATAAAAACCCATACAAGGATATTTTACCTATATAACTTGAATTATAAGAGCATATTAACTGCATTCTAATAAGCTTCATTAAGCAGTGTATGCTTCTGGAATTTCAAGACATGTTTTTGTTTGTTTTTTGCAAAAGTGAGTGACATACTCGATAACATCAGCTATCGACACTCTTAACACATTAAAACAACAATTACGATATTATCATAAACTATGGTGGCATTCCAGTCCATTTTTTTCAGGTTCTGTCCATATAAACTTACCTCGTCCACTTCACGAAGTGGAACGCACTTTAAAATTGCAGCGAGGATTCCCCTGAGGGGAAGTGCTTAGGGAAGTTTGCAAATGCATGTTTAAAAGTGGAGTGGAACTCAGCCCAGAAATATTGCAAACACCCCTAACTTAGGGCCCTATGAAATCCGTTTTATTTTTTCCCAAATTCCGTTTTAATTTTTTCCAAATTCCTTTTTTTCCGTTTTAATTTTTCTGGATTCTGTTTTTTTTTTTTTCCAGTTTCAATGTTTCGAGACTCTGTTTTAATTGTTAAATTAAAATCAAAGAGCATGTCTAATTAATTGAAATCAAGAAACTTACAATATTAAACAGCAAGTTATTAAAAGTTTAACAAAAATTAATTTTTTAAAGTGCCCCTATATTATGGGTTATGAAATGTTCATATTTTGGTTTTGGGAGTCCTCAGCAACAGGTTGACATGCCTGCAAGGTCAAAAAAACACTTTTATTTTCTTATAATATGCATTTATTTTTACCTTATTTGCTCAACGACTCCCAAACGATTCGTTCAACGATTCATTTTTCCAAACCCCTCCTTTGCGTGACGCTAATCTGCGGTGACTGGTCGATTTCATTTAAAGTAGTGTTTGTGAGCTTTTACTGCTCCAAAAGCGGCACCTAGTGGCAAAGAATGAATTTGCATTTTCATTCAGACCACTGCGAAAATCCAGTTTTCCCAGGTCTGCGCGCGCAACAAGTGGGCGGGCGATATGCTAATGTTTCATTTTGACATCAACACGAAACGGCTTGGGACTCGTTTTAAAAACGACTCGTTTCAATGATTCAGAGTCGACTCTTTCTTTTGAGAGACAATAACCTTATACACGGTGCACTTTCAGATTTAAAACTTTGCAGGATGTTTTCATTCACTTAGAGCTGTATTACACACTGCATGAAAGGTCATTTTCAAAAATCCATAATAGGGGCACTTTAAGGCCCTATGAAATATGTTTTATTTTTTCTCAAATTCCATTTTATTAATTAATTAATTTATTTATTTAGTTTTTACCAAATTCTGTTTTCCATTCATTTTCTGGATTCCATTAAATATTCATTAAATATTAATAATCAAAAGCATCTCTAATGATTTGATTTTATTATTGTTTTTATTATTATTAAAAAAAATCCAGAAATCGCACTTCATTATGTGTGTAGTAAGCGAAATCGCACGTCCGCACCATTCACTCACACAGAGAAGCACAGAACATGCAGGATTCATATTTAAATAGTATTTTGGCGGCGTAATATTCACAGACATCAGTCCATATTACGTTCTGATTTAAGTGTACTGACCTACTTTTGATTTATCGGTCTAAAATTTGGCAAATTCCATGTTAAACAGTAAATTCCAGTTTTATGACTGGATTCCGCGATTCCGTCCACATTTTCCGCATCGTGGAAACCACAGGACCCTACTAACTGAAAGTCATTATGACTAAAAATATTCCCGTCCACCACAACGCACACAAGTTTGCAATGATTTTGGGGTGAGTAAACGTTGACTGAATTTTGTTCTTTTCTATTGAAGCCACTGAACTGATACATTCAAGTGGCAGCGTTAGCAGAACGACTGTCTGACCTCCTCTCTCTGCAGAAGGCCGTCCTGGTTGAGGTCGAGCAGGCTGAAGAGTTCGTCTTGAGTGAGCTGCTCCTCCTGGCTGTCCGGGGCCGTGAGGAGAGAGCTGTGGGTCAGGCCCTTCAGCTGGGCCAGCTGCATCACCACACTGCTGTCCTCCACGCTCAGGAACCCTGGGATCTCTGAAACACACATCAACATGCCAATGTCAGTCTGTATACTGCATTCTATATATCCTATACTGCAGAACATATACACACTACTGTTCAAAAGTTTGGGATCAGAAAGATTTTTATAAACGAATGAATACTTTTATAGCAAATTAACATGGCAAATGTTCCTCCATGATGCTAGTATGGTAAGGTGAGTGTTGCTGTGTGATTGCTAGGGTGTTGCTTACAGTCTTCTCTGTTAACAGTTGTGGGTATCAGTTGAAGATTCCAGCACACCTCCTAAAAATGTGTTAAGAGTGTCTTAAAAGCTGACATGATTTCAGAGTATCTGTGTTTGATCTATTGTAGCAGTAAGTGTCTATGAGAGGCAGACAGAGAGAACGTCAACGAGGGGAGAACATTATGAGATTAGACTCCAGGATTAAAGGATCACACTCACACTATGCAGGCTAATCAACAGACACTGCAAATGGTGTTAATGTAATCAATTCTCATATGGTGAGAACCATCATTCCCAGGTGAATCTGAAGATACAGAAGTTGGTAGTAAAAAACAGTACTTGTCAGTCTGAGTCCAATTGCATAAACACAGCTACTATCTTAAGACTGTTTACCTTAAGAACTAGTTTGACCAGCTATTGGTTAGCCAAGGGCAATCGGTCTTACTTTTCAGATTCAAATTAGACTAATTTTCTGTTTTATGTAACTGACTTGAGTAATGACCAGCCTTACAGAAAAACAATTAGATCACTAACTTGTATGACTAGTTTTATCAGTTTATGCAACGGACCACAGAAGTTTGGGCTAAATTTACTAAAATTGTTTCACATTATCTTAAAGATTTGAAAGTTTTCTGCTTAAATGTTTGAAATTTGTTTTGTAGACAAATGTAAATGTAAGCATATGAATATATTTACAAAGCAAGCATATTATCATAGGAAAATGTTTTTGGAGAAAATAAGCAAACAAATAAAAATAACTTATTTATAAATATTATTTGCAAATAAGCAACTATTTTATAAATATTAATATGCAATTAAAAATGTTTTTCTAAATATTACTTGCAAATAAATAAATATTTTATAAGTATTTGCAAAAATACATATTTTTATAAATATTAATATGCAATTAAATAAATATTTCTATAGATATTATTTGCAAATCAATGAATTTTATAAATATAATTTGCAAAAATAAGCATCTTAATATGCAATTAAATATTTCTATAGATATTATTTGCAAATAAACTGATTTTATACATATTATTTGAAGATAAATACATATTTTTTATAAATATTATTTACAAATAAATATTTTATAAATATTAAAATGCAATTAAATAAATACTTCTATAGATATTATTTGCAAATAAACTGAAGACAAACAAACAAATAAATATTCTTTGTTTTGGTTCACTACACAAAACTTCGAAAATAATTTGGAAAATAATAATGATAATAATAAAGAATTAGTGAGTTTGGCTAGTACTGTATATATTAAGACTTGTTTAATCTGGGTAATTGACAATATAATGAACTGCGCCCCTCCCCCTCTTTAAGACTCATGGTATTGCCTGACCCATTGAGAGTGATAATGAGACTGTGCCATTAAAGGAACACTCCACTTTTTTTGGAAATAGGCTCATTTTACAACTCCCCTAGAGTTAAACAGATGAGTTTTACCGTTTTTGAATCCATTCAGCCGATCTCCGGGTCTGGCGGTAGCACTTTTAGCTTAGTTTAGCATAGATCATTGAATCAGATTAGACCATTAGCATCGCGATCAAAAATGACCAAAGAGTTACAATATTTTTCCTATTTAAAGCTTGACTCTCCTGTAGTTACATCGTGTACTAAGACCAGCGGAAAATGAAAAGTTGCCTATGATATAGCTGGGGACTACTTTCAGAGGCTGCGTCATATCATTGCGCCTGCTGCACCCATGGTGCGGCAGCAAATTTCCTTGATTATTACGCCAGAATGAGAGTATAGTTCCTAGCCATATCAGCCTAGAAAATCGCAACTTTTCATTTTCCGCTGGTCTTAGTACACGATGTAACTACAGGAGAGTCAAGCTTTAAATAGGAAAAATATTGTAACTCTTTGGTCATTTTTGATCGCGATGCTAATGGTCTAATCTGATTCAATGATCTATGCTAAGCTAAGCTAAAAGTGCTACCGCCAGACCCGGAGATCGGCTGAATGGATTCAAAAACGGTAAAACTCATCTGTTTCACTCTACGGGAGTTGTAAAATGAGCCTATTTCCAAAAAAAGTGGAGTGTTCCTTTAATGTGTTCTGGTGGGGGCCATTGTTTCTCTGGGATGGGTGAGAGTGCTCAGTGATTTAGATCGCTGTATATAGGTTTCAGTGTTATCTATCACTGTTCCATTCAAACTCAGACAACGCATAAACATATACACGCACAGAGACGTGCACTCTTCATAAAGCTCTTCCGCATGGTTTGTCTGCGAGATATGTGGTCTCTCTAACTCATTAGATGGGACGAGGGGAAAGAAAGGGTCCTGGAAATGAAGTGAGCAGGAAGTGAGGGCCATTTTTGGGGTAGACATTGTGTAGTGCTCCCAGCAGGGGAAGAAAAACTCCTGAGCATCACACACGCACAGACGCCGCTCCAGCCCTCTCACACTTACACACTTCCTTTCACACACCTCTGTCACTGCCAGGCCTTCCTAGAGCTTTACACTTTCACTAAAAAAACTTCTCATACAGAAAACAAATCTAAATACATTTCTCTATCAATCTATCTATCCATCTAACCATGAAACATCTAACCAAGTATTTAGCAATCCAACCATTTATCTATGCAACTTTATCTATCCACCCACCTATCCATCCAATTAGCTACATAAACATTTATCTATCCATTTATCTAACCGTCTAAGATCCATCCATCCATCAGTCAATCTATACATTTATCTACACAACCATCTCTCACAATTTATCTAACCATTTATATTTCTAAAGATCTATCTTGCAGTTTATCCATTCATTTCTATATCTCACCATCTGTCAGTTTATCTATCCATTAATCTAACATCCATCTATCTAGAAATGTATCTATCCATTTATATATCTAACATATATCTGTCTAACCATCAGTCTTGCAATCTATCTATCTATCTAGAAATGTATCTATCCATCAAACTAGAAATGTATCTATCCATTTATCCATCTATCTAGAAATTTATCTATCATTTATATATCTAACCATCTATTTAGAAATGTATCTATCCATTTATATATCTAACACATATCTGTCTAACCATCAGTCTTGCAATCTATCTATCTATCTAGAAATGTATCTATCCATTTATCCATCTAGAAATTTATCTATAATTTATATATCTAACCATCTAACATCTATCTATTTAGAAATGTATCTATCTAGAAATGTATCTATCCATTTATCTATCTAGAAATGCATCTATCCATTTATCTATCTAGAAATGTATCTATCCATTTATCTATCTATATAGAAATCTATCTTGAAATTTATCTATCCATTTATATATCTAACCATCTATCTAACATCTATCAATCTATGTATATTTATCAAACAATCTATCAATCTATGCATTTATATATCTAACTATCTATCTGCCTATCTAACATCAATCCATGTCTACTTATCAATCAATCAATCAATCTATCTATCTATCTATCTATCTATCTATCTATCTATCTATCTATCTATCTATCAGCATCTAGTGTGTGTGTGTGTGTGTGTGTGTGAACACCTCCTCTGACTCGTGGGTAATCTGTTGTGTTATATTATCATAATCATGCTCCTCAGGAAAGAAGAGAGGAAAAGGAAGTGTGTGGTAAAGTGGAGCTCACTGTTCATCATCTCCAGCAGAGAAATGGAAGAATCAGCACCTCACACACAGTCACACATACACACCCTCCCTAACCAATCCACTCTCACGTCCTGCAGAGTCCCGCCCTCTCCCAGACGGGCCTCAGGCAGTGGTGTATAAATACACCTATTACTGATTTACCCTGACACTACCTTACACTGACCCTCCAGCTCTCTGCAGCTCACTGGACTATGATGCTGACAGCGTCTGCTCTACTTCTGCTCCTGCTTGGCCCTGGCATCAGTGCCATGCCCAATGGACACTGGGAACACCAGGGAGCCTCTCGTTGTGTGCCCATCCCAAGCAACATGGCCCTGTGCCAGGGTCTGGGCTACAACAGCATGCGGACGCCCAACTTGCTGGGACACGAATCTCCAGCTGAAGCGGTGCAGCAAAGCACCAGCTGGCTGCCGCTCCTCGCCCGAGAGTGCCACCCGCACGCCCGCATCTTCCTGTGCTCGCTCTTCGCTCCTGTGTGCCTTGAGAGGTAAGACT
>JAFVLL020036590.1:0-27374 GCA_021397915.2 Tor tambroides | reverse complement strand
TTAGAAGATTAATGTCCTGCCATTTTTGATTCAGATCTGTTGTTAATTGTTAAATGGTAAAAAAGGATAGCAGAATCATTAAATGGTTTGGCAAGTTTATCAGAAGCTTTTATCAATGGCTCCACAGAAGAAACACAAGCATGTGACAGCATCAGCACTGATCTAATGCTAATGCTGCAAGAAAGTGGACAGGGCCAATTGAACATTAGTACTATCCCTGCTTAAATGGTCATGTAAAGATCAATTTCATCCTTGAGAAGTAAAAGTGTGTCATATCTCATTACATCTTTATGCAGATGCATTTGTATTATCCTCGGGCCTGTGGGTTTCAGATTCAGCGCTGACGTATTCTCATTTGGGAACCAAAACCATAAACCTTAACAAATGAATGTATAATGTCATGTTCGTGTAATGCAAATTGTATTTTGTTTTATTTTGCCCGTGACCTATTAGATTGTAGCACTCTGCATGAAAGGGGAGATCCATCATAATCAAATGCCTTGCATATTAAAATGCATAAAATTGTTAAAGATATCGTGCATCATGGTGAATAACTGCAGCAAACTTTTAAACAATACACATCAGTGTCAGGAAGGTCAGTTTTCTTAAATAATAATACTATTGGATTTTTTTTTTTTTTTTATAAAACTACCATATGATATGAACTATAATTTATTTAGAACCACATTCTTATGGAACCAAAACAATAGGTTTTTCAATAAATTAACAAATCTCATTTGAGGTGACAGCATTAACTGAACAACTCTGTTAGGAGAAAAGTAAACACTATTTTGAAAACTATTTAACTACTATTACTCAAAATGTAAAGTAGCATTACTAATTAATTACTGCCTAATACTGATTCACATACATAGCATTCGGCATCAATCTGTCCAGTAAATAAGTGTCAATCACTGTGAAAATCAATAGCTTTCGCAGTACAACTGAATTTTTAAATCATTCCCTGAAGCTCATCTCTTCTGAATCACATTGACTTGAATGGCTGCCCTTAAAATGCTCGGGAGGAAAAGAAGAACACCAAAATCTAGTGAAGTATCTGATCACAGCAAGAGAGAGGACTGTGTTAGATTCAGTAACAGGAGATAAAGATTCACCTCTTGGCCTTCTGCAAAGAGGTTTAGAAAGAGAGTATCAGAGGATTATTTTTACTGTATTACTCCTAGCCCTTGGCATGCTATTTGAGTGCACTAAATGGTCAACACAGAAAGACTTTGGCACACAAATGTTTTCAGAAATTTCAAGTAGCCTAACATGTATATAAATAAATATTTAATAATAATAGTAATAGATATTATTTAAAAAATAAAATAATACAATTCTTTGTCTGTAGCTTGTTAAAATGCAGATGATTTAGTTTATATATATATATATATATAAATATATATATAAATAAATATATATATAGGTAGATGTAAACCATGATCAAGATGTTATTGTTTGAAAGGAATACTTCACCCTAAAAATTTAAATTCTGTCATCATTTTCTCACCCTAAAGTTGCTGGTTGCCATTGACTTCCATCATATTTTTTCCATACAATGGAAGTCAATGAGGACCAGCAACTGTTTGGTTACCGATATTCTTTAAAATATCTTTTATTTTCAGCAGAAGAAGAAATTTCATACAAGTTTGGAACAACTTGCGGGTGAATAAATGATTACATAATTTTCATTTTTGGGTGAAATATCTCTTTAATATTATTCAAACAATTAGCGTGAAATTCCATGCCTCGACTGTCTGCTTATCCCAAAATGTTCTAAAATCTGTGTTTAAAAGAAAATATGACTCACAAATTCAAGCTGCTTTAGCCTTCTGAGGAAAACAACTGGGCTTTGGTGGTGCTTCTGTTATCATAACACTGGCCATATGGCCATCAGGCAGAGTGAACAGGATATGATGCGCTCTCTGATGTCTTTGTATTTCCTGCATCTATTCAGTGCTTTGTGAATCAAGGCTTTGGTGGCCTTTGGATATGAATGGTTCAAACCACTTTGGCGGAATCTGTCACGCTCAGAAAGGTTAGAGTCTCTTGGGCTGAAGTCTTGTTGGATGTGCTTGTCTAATACTCTGCCATGGCTGGTGGCCATCTTAAGCAAACTAATGTGGCACACCGTTGGATAGCTGGCCACCAGAGGGACACTCTCCAGCTGTTGTTTGGACCACTTCTATGAGGCGTGCTGCATGTCCATGCACTTCATTAACCTCAGTCGTAATATTCCAGACTGGGGCCAAATTAGGTAAACACAAAGTTTGAGGAAGCAAGAAATTTCCAAAAACAAGAGTTCTTGCTGCATTAAGTCAAGGTAATGTTATAGCGTAATTTGGTGGCCATATGACGTCAAAACCATGACCTAAAATGTATCAACTGGTAGAGATTCTGCTATACCGTTTATACTGCACTATACACTTATACAATCAAGAATTTACAGTATCTGAATCACCAAAGACAACAATCTATTATGGAAACAAGCTACTATATTGAATCTTCAATGGGATCTCATGAGAATTCCTATGTATTTTATGTAAAATGTGGTTCTACAAAATGTACATACATTTACATAGACACTGAAACGTACAATACGTATTTATTTACATAATGACAACAACTACAACATAAATTCTTTACCTATGAACAACCTTACAGACTTAAAGGAACACTCCACTTTTTTTGGAAATAGGCTCATTTTACAACTCTCCTAGAGTTAAACAGTTGAGTTTTACCGTTTTTGAAACTAAACATATTCTTACCTGTGAAAGTTTATCCAGTTTCTTCAGGAATTAAAATTTAGGTGGTTTTTACAATCAGAAGCTGATTTTTTGAATCCATTCAGCCGATCTCCGGGTCTGGCGGTAGCACTTTTAGCTTAGCTTAGCATATCATTGAATCGGATTAGACCATTAGCATTTGGTCATCAAAAATGACCAAAGAGTTTCGATAATTTTCCTATTTAAAGCTTGACTCTTCTGTAGTTACATCGTGTACTAAGACCGACGGAAAATCAAGGAACTTTGCTGCCGTGCCATGGGTGCAAGCAGGCACAATGATATTACGCAGCGCCTAAAAGTAGTCCCCAGCTATATCATAACTAGTTACCTAGCTGGGGACTACTTTCAGGAGATCGGCTGAATGGATTCAAAAACGGTAAAACTCAACTGTTTAACTCTAGGGGAGTTGTAAAATAAGCCTATTTCCCAAAAAGTGGCGTGTTCCTTTAATTCTTATGAATATTGATATCGCTGCATTAATTTTTATTATATTGTATTCAGTTGCCATATTGATGGCATTATGTTTTCAACTGCATTTAGGCCTATATGAAGTTTACTCATTTACATAATATGAAATGACAAAATTTTGTTTTGCTCGGTGTGATTTCTGCTGACAACTTGTTTCAAAGAATACCTAAAGTTAAAGAAGACTACACTTTAAAACTTTAAAATTAATAACATTTCCTCAATTGTTAACCATTACTTGCATGTAATATTTACTTTGTTTGCCGTGGGACACAAAAGGCGTTTTCTCCGACATGTTGACTGACAATATAACCATAAAATACATCAAAACCGCAATATAATTACAAAAGGAATCAATTTTATGTGCGCTGCAATCCAAATCTTCAGACTCCATGTGACTGCAAGGAACAGACCCAAACTCAAGCCTTTATTCAGCGATCATCATCTCCATCCTCAGCAGCGACCATAAGCATCAGAACCCAGGCTGAAGCACTCGAAAACTGCCACTTTAAAAACTGAATGCTCATTGGCTGTCGCCTACATAGATATGTATAGCGATATGTATAGGTAATAAATGGCATCATTTATATAGAACAAGGCAAAAAGTAGGAAGAATGGAATCATGTGGAAAAAGTTTTAGAGAGCAAGCAATCATATCAAGAATGAGATTCGGACATACTGGGTAAAATAAAACAATGTATTTATTGAGAAAACATCCATCAGGTTTGTGTGACTGTGGAGCGGAAGAAGAATGTGGTTTGTCACTGTAGTAAGTATGAAATGCAAAGAACAAGATTAAGAGAAGTATTGAAGAAAGTTGGGGTGAATGTTCTAAACCTTAAGAATGTATTCAACACGGAAAGTGAGGAAAATAAAGCTTTATTTGTCTTTTTGAAAGAAACTGGTTTAATAAAGTGAATTTAATGTAATTAGCCTATTTTATGTATTTATTTATTTTTATTGATTAACTGATTGATTGATTTTCTTCTTAAAATAATTAAATAAATAAATAAAAATAAAAAGAAAGAAAGGTAAGGGAAATGAAAATCTCTGGCCCACACTCCAGTAGAGTAGGTGGACCTTAAAAATTAGTTGCCACCCACCATTAAAGAAGAAGAAGAAGAGTTTCTATGGGCCAGTGTTGCCAGATGTATGATAATTATCATATTTGTATGATAATTTTGACCTCTGTACTATGTACGATCAATAATGAAAAAATTTTCATAATGTACGATAATTTCAGAATTTTGTAACACTTCAAATGATGGTCGTTTTAATCATAGGGCTTCTTATACTCGTTGATTGTGCGTTAATGCGGGAGGGTGCCCCGCTTTTAAGCAAACGAGCACTATGTTGTGGTCCATGACAGCATCAAATCTGTACCACAAAAGAATACCTGCCTTCAACATCTGGCAACACACAGGCATCCGATAAGTTGGAGTTTGGACCTTCCCAATAATGTAGCCTAGTTATTTATCTATTATGGTTATTTATCTATTATTTGCAGGTTGTGTCAAGTTTTTGGTAGATAAATAGCTGTATTCTCTACATTTGACTCAATTATTGTCTTCCAAATACGATAATTTTGAGCTTCTGGTACGATACTTGGACATTTCCAATGTGGCAACACTGCTATGGGCCGCTAGGCTATATGTAAGCAGTCTGCCATATTGGAATATCAAAGCCGGTCCGTGAACACTCGAGTAAGCTGCCAGTGCATCTGCACTAGTCTGCAACTGTAGTTATACGCATATGAATATCTAGATCTTCAGTAGACTTCAGAAAAACTAACACAATACAACAAGATGAAGCTTTTAGTTAAGAAGGCATTTAAAAGGTAGCCTACTTTAATTTAAAAACCTGTAATATTGAGTTAATATATAGTGAAAACACAAACCAACACATTCTTACCTGTGAAAGTTTATCCACTTTCTTCAGGAATTAAAATTTAGGTGGTTTTTACAACCAGATGCTGCGCAATGTTCTTGCATCTTGAAACTCACATTGTGAGTGACGACATATATCTACTGCTCCAAGATGGTGGACGCGTCATGTCTTAGTGCGGTTGAATGTGGCATCTATCTACACATATCTATGGTCGCCTGCTTCTGCTTGCGACACGCCGTGTTTCTGGTGAGGTGTGAAGAAATGCACTTCACACTGACAAAACTATCATATTCCGTCAGACAGTACTGTGACCGCAACGGATTATTATTTGGACTACATTTGGTAGCCTACTGCTTTTAACCTTTTTTTTTTTTTTTTTTTGCAATTAATAAATTATTGTGATTGCATTTGTCTAAACTAGGCAACATATTTTTAAGAAATGGTTATGGTTAGGTTTAATGGTAGGAGCAGGATTCGCGACTAAAAATATCTTTTTATGCTATATTGTTACTAAAATATTCAAATATCTTAATTATATAAAAAAGTATTAAATATTTTACGTTTTTTAGTTGTAAATACTGTACGTAGTAATTTTAACGTTTAAGCATTTTAATGTGTACAAACTATACATAAACTGCCTAATATTTCATGATTATTTGATGAAAGGGAAGTTCAAAAGAGCAACAATTCTTTGATAGAAATATTTTGTAACATTATCAATGTATTTATTACTGACTGTATATATTGATAAATTTAATACATCCTTGCTGAATAAAATAATTTCTAAAAAAAAATCATATTGCCCACAAATATATATATAAAAAAAATATATAGGCCTATTGTTTATTAAATTAGCTTATATTAAACAACAGCAACAACACCTTTATAGAATGTCCTGATTTAGATAATGTAAGTAAACATGTGTATGTATCTTAAACTTCTGTCATTTGTCATTCTCACATTGACTTCAAGATGTATGTATCTGTGTGTGTGTGTGTGTGTGTGTGTGTCATGCTTTGTGCGTGTGTCACTGCAGAGTGGGACAGAAATTTGGCAAGATCTCAGAAGTCACATTATTCATAGAGCAACAGTGCAGTGCAGCTTGAGGCCAGAGAAGCAGCCAACTGTTTGCAAGCATCACTCCGCAAGATTAATATGCACATCCCCCATCTCTCAGCTGGCACCCAGCAGCACACAGCTCTATCCTCAACTGCTCTACAGTAAGTGGAAATAAATGAGATTGATATTAAAGCATAACAAATCATCATAAAAATAAACGATACTAACAACATGAAAACTATAACAATATCATATCCGAGAAACCTTAAATCAACTCATAACTGATCGAATCATTTTTCAAAAAATTATCTTTGCTAGTGTGGAGGGCTTTGAAATGACTCAGAGGGAGCTGTAACAATATGAAAGTAATAAACATGAATCATCAAATACTCACATTAATGCAAAAACAGCACAACATATTCTATTTGAAGTACTTGAACTAATTAGTTTAATGATTTAATTATTCATGAGGCCTTAGCACAGCTAGAACTTTTTTACAAATGAATTACAAATGAAAGAGTCCCACTTTAGGCCCTAAGTTTTCTCTTGGGGTTCTTGTCTATTTTGTATGCTCTATGAATTCCTTTGCTTTATTATCTACTGTATCTCTTTTCTCTCACAACGACTGAACTCAGCCAGAATCATTAGCAGCTTTGGCTGTGTGGTCTGCAGCTGGACAACAGCACGCTGAAGCTGGACGGCTCATTGGCTGGATGTTATCCTGATATCATGCTACTGGGCATTGGAATGGTCCAGCATTGGAAGCTGTACTGTTAACGCTGATGATGAAAGCTATGAACAGCATGCTATCATATCAAGTTTGATATGTGGATTTTTTTGTGTTCAGTTCATAGAGCTCTGCACTAATGAGCTGATGAGTTACTCCTGAATCCTGTTCGGGAAACAGAGATATTGAAGCTATATAAGTATTTCACAGATTGTGAAACACTGATATTTTAGTGCTTCCAAAAGCCTTGTAAACAGTATAATGACAACAACATTTGCACCTTATATTCTGAAAAGAGCATTGCCGGTCATGTCTTTGTTTGTCCACAGTTGTGCTAGTGACCTTACAAGGCAGGCTTCTTAACTATTGAACTAATAAAGAAAGCATGCACATCCAGAAAAACAAAGAAATTGTGTAAGCAAGCTAGTGAACCACATGGCTATGCTAGACCAAAGCAGCACTAAACAGCCAGGACCAGCAGGGAAATTCATGTAGGCCTAAAGTATTCTTTTTAAGGTTAACATTCCAATAAAAAGCTAGATATTGAATTTTACAAGACATGGCGACACTGAAAACATGTCAGGATTTCTAACTGCAAACTGTAGGCTAAGCCACATGGTGATGAAACACTGTCACATTCTTGCGCTCCACTGCCAGCTCAATCATCTGGAATGACAAAATTACGTGGTGGTGTGAGATGACATAAACACAGGAGCTGAGGTATACACTGGCCATCTGCACTACTTGCAATACATCTTCAGCATTTCTAGAAAACCAGTGGAAACTGAAATCTTCTTATTTAATATGCAAAGCATGGATTATGAACCCAGTGACAGTTTTGTTTACTCGAGATGATTACAAGATCTGGATGTCAGCTACTTATCTGCCTCCAAGTAGCTGCTGTTAATTTTCTGATGCAGCTCGGTCCATAAGCCATGATTTTGTATGAACTTACATATGCTCACTTATGTTTGCAGAAGCCAACTGAATTCACGATGAATGATTGGCTCACCAGTATCATGCAAGTTGTTTGATATGCTCCACGGTAGGTGTAATCATGCGGATAATTGTGTCACGCTTTTTATTTCACCTGTCAGGACTCGAGATGTTTGGCTGCATCAATAAAAATTCAAATCAGAGAGACATTAACAACACCTTGAGTGAATGAACTCTATTTCAGGTCCATGTTATACTGAAACTGACGTTTTTGTTCCGGCATAATACTATGTTGTCATGTCAGGTTTTGGCGGAACAGGGCAACTTGGAGTCTGTGTGTGATCATGCAATAGAGAAACCATTTAATACTTTATTTTCCAGCAGACCTCTGACTGGATAAAATACCTGACCTGAAATTTAACAAAATAAATCATTTGAATAGAGCATGTATCTTTATAAAAGAGATTCAAAATCAATTTTACAGAAATGTCCTGGTAAAATAGCAATGCGATAACGTTTTAATGACACCAAATTATGTAAATGATGTATGCGAAAATTCTGATTAAAAAGCCAAGGTTTTGTGCAAGGGGTTTGAGTTTGAAGTGACAGAAATTCACTGAGGTCACAGTATCGTTTTCATATCATTATACAATTTGACTTCATGTTTAAAATCAGTATTCAAACATTCACTCTTTGCTTTAACCTGTCACCGATGACAGCATTTTAAAAAGCACAGTATGGATTGAATCTTGAACCATCATAATAACTATCACACAGTTTGCATTTCAAAAGAATTAGTCTCCGCTGGAGGTTTTAAGTGGTGAGACAAGTCATAGGGTGATGTGATGAATTGTAGGTGATAATTAAAATGCAATGCAAATGAAAGTGTTTGGGTTATATCCATCAAATTAGCAGGCTTCTGTCATAAGTCAATGTGCTACTTGTATCTGTGGATTTAAAGCCATCATATGGGAGTTTCGTTTATAAAAAATCTATTTCAGCCATTCTTCTTTAAAATGTCATGTTTAATTTGATTTGTTATTTGCAATTTTTTTGTAACTATTTATTATTAAAATATTTATTAAAGATTTATTATAACTGAATATATATTCAGTTTAGTTTATTTGCAAAAACAGATAACTCCGTTTTTGAAAATTTTCAAAAATCATGTTTTTTATTATGTTATCATGTTTTTATTGTTTTATTGTGTTAGCTGTTTTTTTAAAGTAATTTTTTAACCCAGTCAAAATAACCCAACTGCAGCTTGATTGAGATTAATTAGAATGCACAAGGAAAAAACATGATTTCTGAGAACTGTTAAAAACAGAGTTATCTGTTTTTGCAAATGAACTCTTCAACTGTACTTTACTGTAGCAAATTTCTTAAACAATTACAAAGAAACTGCAAGTAACACATTGAATTAAACATGAAATTGAAGTATGAGGATTAAAATAGTTTTTTATATATGTCTTTTTCCACAGGTATGGTTTATTTTTTGCTTTGTACTTTTGCACTTCAGCAATACAGCAGAGGCCAGTGTTCGACCCGGCCCATCTGATGAATGTTGCCAAAAAGAGTGGAGAGGTCATCTCCTCCATCAGCCAGAAGGGTCACTGTTATAGTGCAGAACTGACAAATGAATGTCTCTGCTTTAATCCACTACACCTGCCAGACCGGACGCAGAGTCAACAAACCGAGAGAACCAATCAGAGCGTGCAGACGAGTGTGTTCTCCACAGGTAACATCTGTAATTAAGTCAAGAAGCCAGAAAGGACGTAATCACTGTGTCAGATTGTGAGCGGGATAGCTCCGGGATGAAGAAGGGACCCCATTAATGCTGTTTGACTCTGGATATTTCTTGTCGAGTGATTATACATTGCATTGCATAAATATGCCTACTAGTTATCTGTAAAATCAGGAGTAGGAGGCTCCTCAATTTCTCCTAGGTATCATTTAAATGTATTATTACAGCAGCAGGTCAACACCTCCATGACGTCAGAGTAAAATAATGATTTTAAAGAAACATTGGTTTACCACGGGGGAAAACAAATCCTGTTTACCATAGAAACCCACAGAAATATCCAAATAGATCTGGTCATTATTTGAAATAATAGATATGACAATAGGAATATTTAGCCGTTTTGCTTTGTAAATTAGTGACAGTGCAGGTCATGGAGTCACTCACAGCATGATGTATAAGATGAGTCAGAATCCGCCCTTGTCGAAAAACAGAGAAGACCTATTGTGATTTTGTTCATTATATTTCCATTTCCGTGGCTAAATGTGAGTTATAGTTCACATTTGTGGAGTTCTGGGGGTAAGAAAAAGTTTTTATAATAGATGGATTGTGTCTTTGATTTGAATTGCTCCCGCCACATATATCAGTGAAGGTCAGAATACAATTCTTAAAACTTGATTTAAACCACATACTGTGTTACATTTTCTAATAAAGTTACAGGAAGTTTTATTCTCTTGCTAAAGCCAGTTTCACTCACCTTGAGTAAAACTTTATCTTGCCCATTTTATTACAGGGAAATAAATGCGATTGTTTCCAATCACAGTAAACCAAAGCCCCATTATATGACATGCTGAGACTGAATTAAAGGCTATATGATATTGATGTCGGAGTTCAGTGTTCTGTGGCATTTATTATACTTTTATGAATTTCACTGTTTTGTTATTGTATACAGACTGGGTGGGGTAACTAGTTTAGTATCAGGTTAGTCTGTTCAAGGAACACAATAAGTGTTTAACATTCGTTTTTACATGTTGTCATAAATTAAAAATTAAAATAAATTAGCCCTTGTTCCAAATACAGCCCAGTTTCACTGCTAAAAAAGACCAAAAGCCACAAATCTCTCACAGTGGTTTTATGGGGACTTTAACATTAATTGTCCATGTAACCAGATATAACTCTCATTAGTTTTTTGGCTTTCAGAATAAAAATGTTAGTGAATTTGACAGTCAATAGCCCTATTCGGACGGGACTAGTTTTCTAAACTACATTTGAGTTTCGATTCTTATCACCCGACGTCTGCGATTTTCATGTACCAATTCGGACGGGACTAATATCTCCGTGTTTATTACAGAGGTGGGAGGGTCTGTTTTGGACATCTGGGCGTTTCAGAGATCACGCGCTCTGTATGCGTGCATAGCGTATAGTCATTCGGATTGATTACCATAGTCACACAAACACCATGGTGAAGCTAAATGGCTAGTATAGGATAACCATGTTAATGTGTGGTTACTTTACTTTTACTTTATTTATTTGTAGTAAACCCGTGTTTAATTTTCATAAAGGTACATATGTAGCCTAATTAAAACTTTATGTAATTGAGTGCAGAAATGAACGCGAATAATTTTACCTGACGCTGATATTACAATAGCCAGTCTTAACAGTGATCTGAACGTGATCTGGCTCTTGATTTTTATTATTGTTTTTTTATTATTATTATTATTTCTTTGCCGGGATGCAAATATATCAAACATGAGCGGTTAGAGCGTCTACGGTAATTCACATTGGCCAAAACACACAAGGAAACGCGTTGTGAAAACAAAAATCACTGGCAATCACAGACATCGCATTCGGACGGGATTAGTTTTCTCAGAGGATCACTGAGTTTGCTGAAAAACAGTAGGTAATTTGCTCTGGAATTATTACAGAGGTTGTGTGAGAAAAACACAGACATGGCAGATTCGGACGGGATTAAAATCACCAAGTACGTCTGTGAAACACAAATTTCTCTAACGACCCCCTGTAAAACTAGTCCCGTCCGAATAGGGCTAATGTCAACACCAAAATAGACTTTGAGCCATGGGAGTCAAGTTTTTGGTCACCAGACCTTAAGAATGAAACTTCACTATGGATTTTTGGTGATGAGAGTAGGTTGATGTAACATACTTGAGGTCAACTAATATGAAAATGATCTAATTAGCATGCTAGAGTGATGTGCGACACGTCACAGTTAATGGCTGGCACCGTTCTCATTTTGACATCTGTAAAATCATTTTCAAGTCATGACCATTCGAGTGCCAGTGACATTTTTTGTTCTCTGATTAGAACTCCATGCCTGCCACTGGGAGTACAATGCTTTGATTTTTTTCCTACTTCATGGCAATAAGCCACGTTCCCCTGTAATTACCACAGTACTCTGCTGAAATGATGACTGGATGATGCCATAATAAGCCTCCTTGCCACCGCAGCCCTGAAACCCATTGAAAGCCTTCAGTACATTGCACCAATCTCCCGACACATGCAGATTTCTGACAGGCAGCTCACGCACCGTGTATCCCTGTGGCCTACGAACGCGCTGTTCATCTGTCAAAGAGCCAGGGATCCATCTCCCTACTGCCCCTATTAAACACACTGTGTGCACAGCACTCTAATTACATTGATGAATGCTTTTGTCTCCTGCTTCGCTGCCGGCAATTTATGGCTGAGGTGACCCGGGTCACCGATACGCATGACAAGAGACACGCACAGGTAGAAAGCACCATACATGATCAGCATTTTGCCATTAGAGAAGTCAGCAAATCATTTCTTCCTCTTGTTAGCCTTCTTTAGGGGTTTTATTTTTATCTGTGATCGTTGACTGTCTATTTGAATCACATCAGTCGTGAAACAGCTGTAACCTCTAAGAGTACTAGCATATAACACCTCTTTTCATAGAGATACACTGTATGCATATACTGTATCCAAACCTGGATGACTTTATTTCTTCCAAGGAACACGAATGTGCACACATTTGAAAACACTATTATAGCCACAAGCAGCAATTATTGTGGAAAACATGACCAAAATAGCCAATTTTGAAAGATTTGGTCCTTTGGTGCTGTGGGTACATCTCTTTGAGTGTCACACATTTCAACTTTATTGCTAATAGTTGCACTGTTAGCATTGTGTTAAGTTATAACACCCCCTAGAATTGAAAATGTATGAAATTTGGTAGGTTTCTTCAAAATGCCCTGCTGTCCATGTGTACCAAGTTTTGTGAAGTTTAGATTTTTCAGTCACAGTATTTTACTAACACTTTTTGTTAGAAGCATCACTAGATGATGCACATAAATTTTCATGTGACTTGAACCAATGGCCTTGGACGAGTTTGAAAAAGTAGGAAAAATCTGGAAGAACAATGTCCTTACCAAAATGGTTTTGGTGGCACTAAAGGATTCATAGGAGTGACAAATTGTTATTTTGGCAATAATGGTTCTAGAATTATTAGCTAAAATGAAAATTAGCTTACTATACACACCAATTTTCACAAATTTGACACACATTATTTTGAAACTATAAGAATATATACATTTTCATAATGGTTGGCCATTCAGATTTCACATTATAAGCTGCTGAAAGTTGATTGACTATTGGCGATCAAGTTTGTTAGTTTATCTGAGTCATAGTAAAGGATATTTTGGAATTCCTCCCAAAGCATAAGCACACCAGTTTTTAACTTGATTAATCATATGGTTGCAGAGTTATGAGGGTTTTTTCAGGTGTCGCCCCATATGGGCAGAATTTGACAAAACTTTGCAAGCATCCTCAGTATATCAAGTATTATGTATATCAAGTTTTGTTAAGTCTGGACATTGTCTATTACATATGCACATTTACTCCAAATGACATACAAATTTATTCCACGTGGTAAAACAACATTTCTTAAAAATCAACATGACAAAGTTCAGGAGAAGCTCAATATGATTAATTATGTGGGGGCGCACACATACACACACTTAACACACACCCATCACTCATCGACTGTTTCCAAGCAAAAAGCCTGTGGATGAGTGAATACTTTGATTTCAGAAGTGTCACGACAGTGGTTCAAGCTTTGATATAGTAATCGCACCTGCTAGTGAAACACGAGGTTCAAAGATCCTTCATCCCTGGTGAGCAGAGACGGTTGCTTTTTTTCAGTTTGCTTCAGTGACTGACATGCACATCACAGGACGACTTACAGTACATTTCATCATTTGTTCTCCTCCCAAGACATACATTAGAGGATATATCTAACTTGTTACACAAATTGAACGTCTTTTTTAAGTTCATGATTTTAAATTATTTAAAATTACTACTCTGTCTAGAATGAGCGGAACGCTGTTGGTAGAATAATTATAGCAAAGGCAAAAGAATTCAAACAAAAATGTCTCCCTCTCTTTCCTCCTCTCGTAGTGGCTTCATTGGGCTGGATATATGATAGAAGAGAGAAATAAAATAACATATATTGTGTGAATAGGAATCAAACACACAAAACAAAGAAAAGACTAAAAGGGCAGAAAATGTATTCATTTTAAGATCACCCTGGGTGGAGAACTAAGATTTACCCACTGTAACAAACAACCTATAATTATACTTGCTGCTAAACTTAAACTTAGGCAGCACTTTAAAAGCATCATAGACAAAATCCTTTTGCTGTTACAGCCAAATGGTTTCGAACACAAACAATCAATGGGATGACTTTTGCCCGGCATGGTCTGAAGATCATCTGAGCCAAAACCAATGTGAATTAGACAATATCTCGGAGGAGTAGCAATGAGATGGAACTAGGAAAAGGCATATGACGGGCTTCTAAAAAACAGATAGAAGTTAATTTAAGGATTGCGATTCATCGAGCAGAAATTACACGGAAAAGCACAATCACACTGAAAATGTAGCAAGAGTATGAAAAACAATCACAATAGAGACAAAAAAAAAAAACTTTAGGCCTAATTTTTTACAATGTTATAAAACGTTAGATGACTTCATAATCTAATTTATTGGTATGTTACAGGAGTAGTATTAAATATATAGGATAACTTTTAGGCATCATATGGCTCAAATATGAAAAACTGTGCTCATTATTTTAAGCAAACAAATACATAAATACATATTTTTGTGAGGCTTGCATTGACAATGTCAGCCAATATAACTGCAGGCAAAGAAAAAAGACTAAACTAAATGTTTTACAATTTGAGACCATCAAGATGGCAGAAATAAATAAATAACATACTCACCCAAATTAGTATGCCAAATTTCACTACTTTTCCCCAACTGTGACCCTGGACCACAAAACCAGTCATAAGTGTCAATTTTTCGAAATTGAGATTTATGCATCATCTGAAAGCTGAATAAATAATCTTTCCATTGATGTATGGTTTGTTATGATTCGACAAGATTTGACTGAGATACAACTATTTGAAAATCTGGAATCTGAGGGTGCAAAAAAATCTAAATATTGAGAAAATCTCCTTTAAAGTTGTCTAAATGAAGTTCTTAGCAATGCATATTACTAATCAAAAATGAAGTTTTGATACATTTACAGTAGGAAATTTACAAAATATCATGGAACATGATCTTTACTTAATATCCTAATGATTTTTGGCATAAAAGAAAAATGGATAATTTCAACCCATACTATGTATTTTTGGCTATTGCTACAAATATTCCCCAGCGACTTAAGACTGGTTTTGTGGTCCAGGGTAACAATTGGTTTTGGGCCAATGAGTCAAAAAAGGAGGCAAAAAAGGAAGAAAACTAAAAAGACGACTAACAAATATACAATAGAGGCTCAACAACTGCTTAGCCCAGGAAAAAGAGAAGAGAAAGAGAGAGGAGAGACAGAGAGGGATTATTCTTTTCAGATTTAGCTTGCAGCATGTGTCAAGATAAAGGCAGAGCTGTCAGTGGTCAGAGCAGGGCGAGATCTTATCACACTTCAACACAGGATCATTCAGATGTCCATTGTGAATGGACGAGGCTCTGTATAGTGCTGCTCGGGACCGCTGGCTTCTCCCTGACCCCGCTCTCCCATCTAGCCCTCTTCAGGAGGAGATAAAACTCACTCTCTCCAGTGTATCCCTGCTGTAATGCGGTCATTACCGCACAGTTTCCCAGCAGCCGGTGCTTCAAATTGCGTCTGGCTGCTTTACAGCGCAATGGATTGAGGGAGCTTATGAGCACAGACAGTGAGGTGTGTCAAAGTGCTTTGCTGAGCATCATGAAACTGCCACTTCAGTGTGTGTGTGTGTGTGTGTGTGTGTTGGTGAGAATGTTGATGAAACTCTCTCAAACTCCAACAGCAACGGCCAGCAGTAATTGTGATGTGTGTCAGAGCTCACAATTCTTGTGGCCAAAAGAAAACATGAGCTGTAAACATTAAAGCAAGTGAGAAAAATACTTTTCATAAAGTTGAATGATTACGTCAATTCCTCAAACCTGAAAAGTAGTTGCCAAGTTACTTCAGCACTATAATGCTGCAACCCACTTAAAACACACTTGCTGTCATTGTATAAAGTTATTTTTTTTATACCTGCAGTCATTGATTTATTTAGAGACTGTCAGTCGGCTGTCTGAAACTAACAGGTTAAAAATACTCACCAACCCACTGAAGCCAAACATCGAATTCTGTTGCAACAGTTCTTCAAAAAGCACTCAAAGCTCCACAGATAGGGTTTGATATAACTGTTATAAGAAAAAAAAAAAGAAAATTAATTATTAAAGTAATCAAGCAAATCTGTGAAGCAAAAACAGTTAAGTTCAACTGCATTCGATACTTCAAGAAATTATTAATATTAATCAATTAAATTGTTAAAAACAAATCAAAGGTTATTGCAGGGGGTTATTATATTTTCCATTATTATTATTATATTTAGGTCAGTGTGTGGCGTTTATGCAAGCATATTTAATTTCTTTATTAATACTGATGAACAATGATCTTAGAGTTACTTATAGGAGTTATGATATTTTACATTGTTAGAATTATAATTTATTTAATTCTAAATATTGGCCATACAGTGTCTATACCAAGTCTATTATCCTTCTGTCCTTAAAAAAAAATAAAAATAAGTAAATTTTAAAAAGCTGCAGCGACAATATAGCAACTGTAAAACCTAGTAATCAAATGGAAAAGCAATATAACTTCTACAACAACCTTTGTTTTTCTGTACTTTCGAAAAAGTATTTAATGATACAGGGGTAAATCTTGCTTCAAGCTATCATTCTAATAAACAAATGGTAGAGAAATAATGAAAGATAAGAGACCTTTTCAGTTTTGCTGTATGCAAAACACTGTTTACAGTACAAGGGTGTTAAAAAAGGGGATTACTTTCCATATTCATTCGTATTCTGTTGTTCTTTATTTATACGCTGACTTTTTTTTTTTAAGTTAATTTTTGAAAAAGAATTAACAATGGTTTCAGAGTGATGTTGGGGCAAACAGTGGAAGGAATTAATAACCTCCAAACATGGACTCTATGCCTCATAAAATCTTATTTTTATATTAAAATAACAAAATGGAAGTTCAGAGGTGCTAAGTCATGGGGATTTCAGCTCACAAAGCTTGGATCAGCTGAATTCAATTAAAAAAAGTCTTTAACATCCTCTCATCTCCATAAATAACTGCCTGTTTTATATATGCTATTCATAATTTATCTTTAGCACCGAAGCCCCCAGTGTACATTTTTCTGAAAGGATCTTGGACTTAACAATGGCCACCAGTCAGGTGTCTTACCTCTTTCAAATCCAATTTGCACTGAAGGATAATCAGAATATTCATTACAATTAATTAATTTCTGAACATTTTATTGTCACATGGTGCAGTTTTTGCTTTAAACGTCCTTTAAAAGTCTATCATTTCGCTTTCAGTTTGCCGAAATGATCTTTCTCTGGCAGAAGCTGAGAAGGAACCACAGTGTCAGATGGGGATAATTCCAAAGGATGTTATATAAATGTTCATTAAATAAACATGTTAAATTCAATGTCTGAGTCTTTCTGGTAGAACAGTAGTTCTACACTGGTTGTGACCCAAAAATCCATCATAGGGTCTGTAATATTCAAAAAGAACAAAATGCTTCCTATGTCTTTTACTGTTAAAATTAGAGGCTGCGTTCAACCAAAATCTTTGACAAAGTCATCTGTCACCTGGTTAACTTTAATTCTTCATGCATTTACAGAAATTCCTTTTAAGTCTAGGAATATTAATCATTTTGTGCATTTGATCTACATGCAGTTCATTTTAATTACCAAACATTAATATCAGTTCACACTAGTAGTTTCAACTTTACACTAACATCATAAACACCACAGTTACCTAATAATTTTGAAAAATACAAACAAGAACATGAATCTAAGCAAGAAATTATTCAAACGTTTGAGCTCCGGATCCCAGTGTAGCACGGTGCCTGTTGCCATGACACTGCATTTTAGGTGCATGCCACGTTATATTCAATTTGACGGGGAAGTGGTGCAGATCGCTGGCCCTGCCAGTCTATCAATTCCTTGTCTGAATGAGCGTGTCCTTCTGATTAGAGAGGAGAAAGTCTGAGTCCAGCAGGCTAGGGCCAGCTCAGATGGACCCTATTCAACCCAGATTTAATGAAAAACATTCAAAATACTGGAAACTGGAGACATTTAAAAGCCCTGTATCCAAGCGGCCACACGAGCCTGCATGGAAATGAGAATCCCTCTCTGAGAATTTACCAATTTTAGGGACAGGAGTATGAAAGGAACACAATCTAATGAGTGCTGTGAACAAATACAAATATGACAACATTTACTCCCCCTGTTACTAACTGCAATGGATGGATAGACAATTTCTTATTGGACTGGGGAGGATGTGGTCAGTAAGTCAAGCTCTTTTACTGCAAAACCCCCTTTACTGAAAAATCTTTCCTTTTTTTCACCCACCTATATGAGAGGCAAAGTATGACTTAAGCCTTCACTTGAATAAAGACTAATTCAAAAAACAAACATGAACCTATTGACTCTAGAGAGTAATTACAGTCAAGGTCTGCTTGTATAAAAGGATCTATCAGCTCATTGCGAGCACATCCATAATGACTTAATTGCATAATTGTCACACCAATTCTCCATCCATCTCATTTACTGCTCTCAGGTGCTTCTGCCAGTCTCTATTCTCACTCTCAACGCAATATGAACAAACAGAAAAAGATACAAGTCTGACTTTGTGCATTAGGTAATCATGTAGACTTTTGAAAGTCAAATACAAAAGGCAGTGGTATGACGGTATTGGGACATTTTAACCCGTTACTGCACAGCACAATAAAATCTGTTGGAGATTTTAGTTAGAATGGAGAGCTGGGATGGGGGTGTTGCAGAGGATGGTGGGCCGTCATGGCTGTGATTAATAACTGCCAAGAGCAGAAGGAGCCAGTGGTGACTAATGACCTGGTGTGGCAGTTGATTTAATCAATCAAGAGCGGAGTTTAACCTAACCAAGCACCCGTCGCCATCAGTCGACCATTAGTCACCCCACTTCCAAAATAAAATTGGAACAAACCTGTATGACTTTCTTTATTCTGTGAAACACTAAAGAATATATTTTGAAGAAGGTTTTTGTCTATACACTCTTAAAAGTAAATGTTCTTTGTTGGTATTTTTGGTTCCAGAAAGAACATCTATGGAACATTTCCATTGCATAAATGAATTTTTGTGCAATCTTAGAAATAAAAGTTTTTTTTTTTTTTTTTTTTTTTTTTGGGCATCTACAGTTCTATGAAGAACCATAACTATCTATCTGTCTGTCTATCTATCACTGAAAGTTACTTTGGCAACCCTTTTTCCCCTATGGCATCACTGTGAAAACACTTTTTTTTGGAGCTTTTATTTTCAAGCATGAACAATACAGATCAACAGGATCCACAAGAACATTGGACCACACTGAGTTTTATTGCACTGAATGGATATTAAACAGACATTTTTCAAAATATCTTTGTTCCATAGAAGAAAGTCATACAGATGTGGAACGACATGCTGGTTAGTAACTGAAGGAGGAATTTTTATTTTTAGGCAAACTATCTATTTAAATTGCTGCTTAAACCAAATATCAAGTTGCAACTTCTACTAAATTGTCCCCCAAATTCACCCACGGAGGACAATTTTTTTACGCGCATTTGGTGTTCGAGTTTTAATTTTGGCCTTGCATATGATCCCTTATTTCCACCGAGTGGTATGGTTCAGTACAATACAGCATGGTACACAATTATGTCCATTTCCATTGTCAGAAGTTGTGAATGGTACCAAAGTTAACTAACTGTACCATGCCACTTTTTTGGTACCCTTCCATTGGGGTACCTAGCACAGTAGTTTGGTACCTAAAGGGTGGAGCTAGACTCACTGCAAAATGTTGACTGGTTGAGGTAAGGGTACAGATCAGGGTGTACTGTCCCGAATCGTACTGTACTGTAAGGTACTCACTCTTGCCAAAGGGAACGAGCCATTAGTGTTTGAAGCAGACGGTGCAACCTAATGAGAGTTCTGGTATCCAATTACAGACTTATACTTGGTTTGGCTGCTGTCCTGCTCCCAGAGAAACTAAAAGTGACAATGCACAAGGAGTTTCATGACCAAAAAGTGCCTTAATAAATTAGACCCATTTGAAAAAGCCTCCCATTCTGAAAGGGAGTTAATTTTGGTGAATAAAAGTTATTAACATGACACTGGCAGCGAGCAGAATCTCCAGCTTGATTCTTTGTGCTGCGTGGGAGGTGCGTGGAACCTTGGGAGATCTGTGCTGCTTTTTTACCTTTAATTATACATCCCAGGCATGGCTTGACAAAACTTTAAGCCTACTAGATGCTATTGTTGCAAAAGTTCGGATAAAAGTCTGCTCCCTCAAGCTACTACTGAACACGAGCGGGAAGACACTAATGACAAGAACTGAATAAATAATAAACGATCAAAACGCCATCTGTACTCCCACATTATTTGTATTTCCTAGAGAAGTGGCTTCTAAAGAATGTTATTACACCCAGAGGCTTGGTGTCATACAGCAGGGATTCCCAACCAGGGCTACATGCACCCCAAAGGGGTAGTTAAGCAGGTTCCAGGGGGTACTTGGAATGATTTTGCTTTGTTAAACCAATAAAAGAGAAATTTCGACTTTATGGCTGACAAAATATTCAAATAATTAACCATTAATCAAGAGCATCAAATCACTGTGTCGCCCGAAGGTGATATTACAGAAATGTTTGAAGATAATTCTAGCATATAAACACTGCAAATAACTTTACTTTTCTTAAATGTTCAGTCTGGGTTTCATATCTAAATAAAGTTAGGTCTTTCTCGGAAAAAAAAAAAAAGTGTCTCAATGTTTGTCCCCAAAACTGTCAAAACTTGTGAAAGACAAACCAGCTCAGGTGTCTCATTAAAATGAGAGCTGGGAGGAAATCTTGTGAGACTCTTTTTCACCCACAATATCAGCTGCTTTTAGTTTAAGAGGCAATCATTGTAACAATGAGCATTTTAATAAGGGTAATTATAATGCTAAATGATATGTGCTATAATTAAGCAATATTGCAAGACTGCAATTATATTAGGTTAACTGAATATTAGGTTAACCAGTCCTTAAACAGACATTTATAAATGTGTATGATACCATATTATACCTAGTTGTTTCTGGGTGGATGGATAAATAAATAACAGGGTCAATGCACAACAGGTACATTTAAATTTTTTATAACTTACATCAATTGTTTAAAAAAATGATTTAGTCAACTGAACATTGGTGAACCACAAAAACAGACAAATACTCTGTGAAACAAAAATTATGCATCACTTTACAATAAATTCACAATTAAGTTTAATGCATTAACTAACATTGCCTAACAATGAGCAAAACATTTATGGTATTTATTAATCTTTGTTAACATTAGTTAATAAAAATTCAACTACACTGTAAAAAAAAAAAAAAGAAAAAAAAAAAAAAAAAGTTGAGACAACTTAAATTTTTTTGAGAAAACTCAAAAATCTGCTGAAGCTGGTTGTCTTAAAATTTTAAGTTGGCTCAACTTTTTTTTTTTTTTTTTTTTTTTTAACAGTGTATTTCAACTGTTCATTGTTCAAGTTATCTCAGGTCTACTAATAATCTATTAGTAGAAACTGAAATTAACTTTACATACGAGTAATAAATGCTTCAGAAATATTTTTAACTAATATTTGAACCTTAATGTAAAGTGTTACCAAAACTTAAGTTGAATAATTTATGCATTTAAAAATATGTATATGTTTAGCTTTTCTTAAGGTAAGGTCACCATATTTGTTAATGGAAGCACTCACTCTTTTAGCTTCAGTATCAATTCATACTGTATAAGCCATAGGCCTATAAGTCTTTATTAAAGTTTGTAATTAGCTCTGGGAACTATTTCCAGTCATGCAAGTACAACCTCTAGCCAACATTCATTGGGAAAGACCAAAAATCTTCAAATTAATTTTAACCGAAAGGCCTTTATGATGAGTGAAATGAATAAAAGTTACTTTTTCCTCCCATTCATCTTTGAATGAATGGACTTGCCTCCTCCTGATACAGTCTCCAGCAGTTTAACAGTGCGTGCTGAACACTCATCAGAGCAGGACAAGCACCCGGAGCTTTCCTATAAAAGCACTTAGGAGTCATTTAGGGGCAAATCATTACATGACACAACTGTAGCCTTACAAACATGACAAAGAATGAAATTTCAGATGGTAGAAACTGTACACGGGGTGCTTTTTGGTTACAGAAATTTGCTGTCAATCATCATACGCTCCACTGATTTGCTGAAAAAAAAAAAAAAAAGAATCAACATGCACTAAATTACACAGGCCAACACTGCTCCATAGGGCATATGGAGTTAAAGGGGAAAGTGACCTGCCAATCTCACTTGTTATTCACATCCACACAACACAGGAATCTGAATAGAGAAACAGTGCTGTTACGAGGACCTGGTCACTCTAACAAGTCACAAATAAATAATAAAGTCATAGTTCTACAACTACTACTGAGCAACAAGACTCAACATGCTACAGGAGCAAGGGAAAACTACATCGATAAGGATTATACATGAGAAAATAAAGGATTAGGGAAATCAATGATCAGATCTACCACTGATCCTCATTCATCCTCCCTGTTCTTAAAGTGCCCCTATTATGGGTAATGAAATGTTCATATTGTGGTTTTGGGAGTCCCCAACAACAGGTTGACATGCATGCAAGGTCAAAAAAATGCTTTCATTGTCGTATAATATGCATTTATTTTATACCTTACTTGCTCAACGACTCCCAAACGATTCGCTCAACGATTAAGTTTTCCAAACCCCTCCTTTGGTGGGGTGATTGGTCCGACTAGTCTCATTTTCATTTCAACATGCCTGCAATGCCTGATAAAGCAGCATTTGTGAACACAGTGCTGCTTTTTGCACCTAGTGGCAAAGAATGAATTTGCATTTTCATTCAGACCAACGCGAAAAGACCAAGAAGTTGGCGGGCAATATGCTAATGTTTCATGTTGACGTTCAACATGAAACGGGTTGGGATTCATTTCAAAAACGACTCGTTTCAACGATTCAGAGTCGACTCTTTCTTTTGGGAGACAATAACTTTATACACTGTGCACTTTCAGATTCAAAACTTTGCAGGATGTTTTCATTCACTGAGAGCTGTGTTACACACTGCATGAAAGGTCATTTTCAAAAATCCATAATAGGGGCACTTTAAACAGCCAGACATATAAAAGCAGCATTTTTGTAAGGTAAGAAAAATGGTTTCAGATTGGTTTCAAAGGCATCAAAACCAATGTTCACAATAGACTGCTGTAGTGATGTATTTTATAGGCCAACCTGGAGGTTAGTGTCACCCTGGTTCCCTCGACAAAATCCCAATAGGATTTTTCCATTGACTTTCGGATTGTTGCAGAAAATAAGGTCTCTTTGACTAACGAAAGTTCATCATTCTTTTCTTCACAAAAGAACACAAAGCCTAAACATTATTGCAAAGTAAAGAGCTTGGTCAAAAGGATTTGGCCAACAAAAATATGTCAGCGGTCTATAGAAATGGAATCATATGCTTAAGAATAGATATATATGAATTAATATCTTTTCTTATTCCATCAAACATACACAGTTATAACTTGCATATTAAGCATAATATGTAAAGCTGCTTTAAAAATCTAGCAGATAAAGGCAACCCAGCAGTCAAGATATTACATAAACATGGGAACTGAATGTGCCTTAATTCCTTCCATATACAGCCAACTGTGTGCACTACAGGACAACTAGAGGAAAAATAATTGTCCTGTTTTGTCAGGTTGGGCGCACAGATGAATAAAGCACAATCATGCAAAAAGTTACAAACCTTCCACACAATGGAGAAAATAGCAGGCACATGTATGTTTTCATTTTTTTATTCCAAAAACTTCAAAATAGGTTTCAAGTTCAAGAAAGTAGAATAAGCTTAAACACAATGCAAAGCATCATATACAGACAGATAAAATACATTTTATATATTGCAGACAAGCCATGTTGGGTATTACATATTTACAATATGTAAACTTCTATATACAGTCTTTTTTTACATTTACAAAAAAAAAAAAAAAAACAAAAAAAAAAACTTTGTCTCTATTTTGTCTTTGTATATATATATTTTATATATATTTTATAATCCCCACTAGCATTTGTACTACAATAATGAAAAACATTTACAGATCTGTCAATACACTTTCTCTTTTTTTATATTACAAATTTATTTCCATAAAAATATATCTCTGTACAAAAAAAGTTTCTATTCATTAGTTCTTTCAGCGTCAGAGTCTCTGTCTGGATATCTGCAACGGATTGCTCCATTAAGGTCCTTGAAAGTTTGAAAGTCACTGTTCAAAAAAATCCTTTTGGTCAAGTATGTAACTCAAGACTGACTGTATTCCTTTAGGCTTTGGATAGCCAGAGCAGAGCAGTCCTTTAAAAGTCCTTCAAGGCTGGGCTCGTACCTCTTACCGACTGGAGAGAAATGCATGGTTGTGGTTCTCAAAATGAGAGAAAAAACAAAACTGGACAAGTACATACCAAGATATTTTCACATTGACCTCCACACAAAATTGATATGTTCATCCTGTAGTACATTTTCCTATAATTATTCAATAAGCTGCAGTATACAATTCAAATATATTGATATGCAGTCTTTTAGGGGTGCTGTTTTTCCGATAAGTTTTTAAAAAGGGACATGACTGGTTTAGTTACGCAGTTTGTTGGATGTTCACCATATGTATAGCAGTATAGCATAGATATTTCCAAAATCCCGATATCATCTACATCCAAACTTCTCGTCTTTTAAAGACTGATAAATGAGACAACAACACTGACACTACAAAGTAGTCTTGACATGATCATCCAAGTTTTCACAGTTATCTTTGCTTCAAGCTCACTTTCACATCATGCAAACAAAACCTTTGATGAAAAGGGTTGCCATATACTCATCACAAATATCCGAAGGTAATATTCGAGAATGTAAATTAACTGAGGTGTTGGTCTCCATTTTAACAAAAGTATGTGTGATTCTGTCGGGCTGAGTATAAATTATACGGAGGGCTGCCAGGCAGAGTTCTTCACATCAGTACAACGACAACACGGTTACAGACTGGGTGTTTCAGCTAATTCACTGTTAGCATTGCTAAATGCTATAAATAATATCATATATGCTGTAATGCTTTTGATTTTGGCTGGATGTCTCTCTATACATGTATATAAAATAGGCTGATGCCTTTTACTTTGGCATAGCAGCACCACCGTAGGTTTTTTGCGGCATGATTAATTATTACAATATAAGAATACTTTCATGACACATGCTAGCATGAAGGCCAAAGAAAAGAGTGTTTACTTGCTCCCTTAAAGTGCAGGTTCTAACCTAAAGGAAATTGTGTAGATATAACTTAATTACACGTTTTGGGGTGCTGGTTATTATTTTTGTGTTTGTGTGATTCTCTTAAGCTGAGAATAACAAAGTCTTGACTCTCTACCAGGAAAAAAAAAAAGAAGCTGCGTCTTTGAAATTCTCCCCTAGCAATTGGCAACTCTTGACCAGTCTGCAGTAATAATAAAAATGGAGCAATAAGAAGAGATTGGATACACCACATATAGAGTTACCAAGGCACTGTTACGAGAAACAGATGGACAAGCATGAAACACAGGCTGCCTAGATACTTCAACAACATTTTGGGTTAATATACACATAAAGATGAAAAATAAAGCAGAGGTGATGACTTTGAAGCCCTTGTGCCTTGAATTTTTGTGTGTTATCGCTAGCAAAGTGCAATTTTTGGAGGATTTTAAAAGGAGCAATTTCTAATGTCAGCATTGTAAATCTGGCAGCATTGTTATTGTTGGGTTGCTGAGACGTAAAACGTAACTGTAAGAATATAAAACACCAAGTGAATGTGAGATAAACTTCCAACACTATGTCTGATATGTGGAAAATGCTTTAAGATGCCATCTACACTGAAATTCTCCTAAAAAGAATGGCCATATGACAGTCTTGTAAATATAATATAAGTTAATGTCAATAGGTTGAAGGTAACGTACCTGCTAAACTCCTGGCCCATAAAATCCCAAGGGAAATATAATCTTTGCTTTTTTTTCGATCAGCTTACAATTGAAACAAGCTCTGGGTAATATCATATTAACACAACCATGATAGGCTACCGATTTCAAAAGTAATAAACCTGTAAATGCAATTATATCAGTGATTGATTTCAGAATCTGAAGCGTACAGCAAATAAACTGGAGGAATTTAAATGCCCACTGGAAAGTAAATGCTGGCATCAGGTAACAGAGGTCATAAGACAAGAAAATCGAAACGAATGATGCAGAAACAAGCAGAGGCAATAATATTCAATAACTGAATTACAAATCGCAACAACACCGGCCAGTTAAAGGATGCTGCACCCAGAATATAGTGTACTTTCGCAACAAAATGTAAGTTATTCTGTTGCAAACTTCCCAAGCTGTTGCTCATCTTCAAACCTTCCCATCAAGTTACTGGGCAAATGCATGCAAATCAACAACCAGCCTTGGATTAGTATTTTAAGGAGTGTTTTCTAAGCCCCTTTTCCTTATCATAAGTGTGGCGTGGGCATGGATGACATGGAGGAATGTGCAGGGAAACAGATTATGACACAAAGCTACAGAGATTAAATATTTTCATGCTCATTTGGTGTTGGCTCCTTTTGACTAAAACCCTCACGTCATCCTTATCCTTGACTTCAGAACTTGAGGACCGAAAGTAGACCCTCCCCTGGTTACAAAAGACACGTCTCAAGTTATATTTACCTATGTACTTCAACTCTTCAAGGGCTGTTGTTTTTTAATCTATGTATGAAAATCATTGGATTCTGTCATGTAATGACATCCAAAGCCCACCTGACATCATGAATAACTATAAATGCTAACAAACGGTTCTTCGCCATGATATCCCAGCCCACAAACCAAGAACATCCAACTCAGAACTTCCAAACACACAAGGAGGGGGTTCAGATTGGGTAATACCTGGCTAATACAAATCCAACTCTCCAATGTGGGCTGCTTTTCTTCTGTCAATGTGAAAATAAGGAAATGACAGCAGATAATGGGCGTGAAGTCAGCTTCATAAAGCCCCTGAACACCAAAACACATCTTTTCATGTTCTCCGCTGGGCTGCTTGAAGGGTTGGACTGTCCATTTTCAGCCAGGATCATGATAAGATGGTGGGAGAACACTCGCTCCTTCAGGCTGAAATGAGA
>JAFVLL020036589.1:0-14173 GCA_021397915.2 Tor tambroides | reverse complement strand
ATTTAGTATATATATATATATATATATATATATATATATATATATATATATTCAAACCCCTTCATTTTTTTCACGTTTTGTTATGTTGCAGATTTATGTTAAACTGCATTAAATTACTTTTTTTCCACATAAATCTACACTCCATACACCATAATGGCAAAGCAAAAACAGAACTGTCACAACTTTGTAAATTTATAAAAAAATAAACAATCTGAAATAAGTACGTTGCATAAGTATTCATACCCTTAACTCAGTACTTAGCTGAAGTACCTTTACAGCCTCAAGTCTTTTTGTTTGATGCGACAAGCTTTGCTCATCAGCAATTATCTGCCATTCTTCACCTCACCTGTTCACCTCTCAAGCTCTGTCGGGTTGGAATGAGGGCAGATGCACATTTTCAGGTTTCTCCAGAAATATTTGATTGGGTTCAAGCTCAGGCTGTGGCTGGGCCACTCAAGGACATTCACAGAGTTGTCTATAAGCCACTCGTGCTGTGAACTTTCAATGCAGCAGAATATCTCTCTCTCTCTCTCTCTCTCTCATATATATATATATATTAGTGGTAAAAATGACCTGGACATTTGTGACAGTTATTGTGAGATTCACCCTCATGTGCCTCTTGAAATGAGTGAGCAGAGATAACAGCCAGTCTCAGGGTCATTCTCGTGTAAGAATAGTTTCCTGCCATCAGAGAAGACATTAACTCATCTCTGTTCCTTACGGAGACGGCCAGGTTAAAGGTCAACAGGCCCAATCTATCCCAGAGATTGAGATAGGAAGCCGATCTTTGTGAAGAGGTCGGTCTCTGAGGTCATTGTACTTCATTCAGAGGAAGAGCTGCTGTTACTGCTCATTATTCTGCTTTCAGAATCAGTCAGTGGTTTACACTGGATCTCACTTCATGCGGACATAATCAAACATTTTTCCAACAGAAATGAACAGTTCATCAGCCTTTTCATGCACTATTTAGAGTGTTTCCTCTGATATAGCCTCAGACAGTATGTTTATAGTCACTGACCGTCTGATTTGTGTGGTCAGGGTTAGTGTGAACGATTTTCCAAGTCAGCAACATCTAAACATCCTTAAAGCAGGATACATTTACTTGAGAAGCAAAGCTGCACAGTAGGGAATACATGTTCTGTTCCATTGGCAGATTTTGGCATGTGTTTTAAGCATAACATTTTTTCAGTTCTTATCTATTAAAATTAGAACATATTTGAAGGTTGCTCTTTTTGCAATTCAAATTTAACCTTATTTTTGTTTTCAGGCCAATTTGACCCACATTTACACTGCTGAAACACTGGTTAAACTGTTTATTTCTTTATGAAATTTTGCTGACTTTTTCCTTATTTAGGTTCATGAACGTGCATGCAAAATTTCGACACAGTTGTTTTGAAAAGGCTGTACAAATTTTGTGACCAAAAATTAAGCTGAAAGGTTTTTAAAAAACAACAGCTCTTTATTGTTGGTCACTTTAACATAGAAAATAACACATTACAGTGTATTTTAGTATCATTTATATACTATTATAGTATATTATCCCCCGGTTTCACAGACAAGGCTTAAGCCTAGTCCTACTAAATGTAAATCTGAGCTGTTTCAACTGAAATAAACTTGCACTGACTGATCTTAAAATATATCAGTGGCTTTGTTTTGTCTCAAAAAGCAAACCAGGAATGTTTTTTCTAAGTATGTTTATAAAAATTACTTAAATGTCCTAATTGAACTATGGCCTAATCCTGGCTTAGTCTAAGCCCTCTCTGTGAAACCGGGCTTATATGTATTTTATATGTAAGTTTTTGTTAATATTTTGAATTTGATTTATTTTTTACTGTTTTCATTTTAATTTTAAATTTTGTGAAGTGTTTTTGTATGTTTTTAATAATTGTTTGTTTTTTAAATGTTTGTTAATATAGTTTTTATTCATTTTTATTTATTAGTTTATTTAATTTCAGTTAGTTGTTTTCATCAAGTTTATTTAGAAAGCACATTTAAAAACAACAAATGTTGTACCAAAGTTCTGTACGGAAGAAAAACAACAAAAGAGAAAGGACAAATTAAATAGAGTTAGCAAAGTAAGAAAGAAAAACTCAAGTTAAACTAAATGAAAATGAAAAATGTTGGAGCTAGTTGAAGATATGTTTTAATATATAATTAACATTAATTTTATCTCAAGAAACAAAAATCTTACTTTTTTTTTTTGGTTTTAGTAGTTAACCCTGGTACATTAGTACTTAAAACAAACCTGGTGAAAATAACTGGCCTTGTTTTGCCCTCCAGGTGTGACGTCACATCAGAACTAAAAATAGTAAAATGTGAAACCAATCAGAATCATTAAAATCACACAATCTAAAAGCTAAACTAAAACCATATTTCTACACTTTTCCATCTGTTTCTCTCATCTCGTTCTGGAATTGAGTTTAACCTGCTGTGACTTGGTTTTCCTGCATCCACGGGAATACTGACTTCCCTCTGCGCTCTTATATCTGCGTTTAGAATATGCGCATATGTCAGGAGCGATTACGGCTGGTGCGGCTCGTCAATGAGAGCACTGGCATCCTGATGTGGAAAGCAGGTGCTGTGGGACAGATGTCTTATTATGGCTATGTTGGTGCTTAGATTAGCCTGTTTGTAGCTAGCTAAATTAAGTTTGCTGTAGAGCAGGATGGAATGCATTTGTATCTCCAGTAAATTATGGTGTTCCAGTTTAAATGGTGATTAATTACCGCGTGAGGCTGCTGTTTTTTTTTTTAGTTTTGTTTTGTGTGAGGCTGCTGTTGCGATGGTTATGAAGATTGTAAGTTACGTTATCGCTACATTAGTTCGCTATCCTTTGCAAAAATGCTCCTCAGTCTCGACCTTAACATTTGTCTCACATATCAGTAAGCTATTACTCTGACATGAAGCCGATTTGAGAACTGTTCGACCTACAAGTAAAGCATAGCGTTTAATGTACAGTAATATTAGTATCACTCACTCAGCTGAAGTGGAGGCAGCGCTAAGTGTCAGCCTGTAACAGCTTGTTTCAAGACGGAGAAACACCTCGCGTTTAGCCCGTCAGATGCTTCAACAATTCGAGTGCTGAAATGAAGATTTACAGTGGTTTATTTCCCCTGACTAAGTTCATGTAACATCTTAACAACAATCCTTGTTGATTGTAGACCGTAGTTGTCGCTCAAACGTCTTTTAATCATATAAAGGTGTTTATCCTTGAATGGTGCGCTGCAAAAAATGCTTTCCTACTTACAGTTTTTGTCTTGTTTCTAGTCCAAATATCTAAAAATTCTTACATCAAGAAGCATTTTCTAGACAAGTAAAAATTGTCTTGTTTTTAGAAAAAAAAATGTCAAAGTGAGTTTTTCCTTAAAACAAGCAAAATAATCTGCCAATGGGGTAAGCAAAATAATCTTATTTAAAACCAAAAACAAGATTATTTTGACTTTTGACTTATTTTTTTATGAAAAAAAATGATTTAAGAATTTTTAGATATTTGGAATGGAAACAAGACAAAAAATGTAAGAAAAGCATTTTTTGCAGTGTGTAACATTTTCTCCCTATAATGCAGTTTGACTTGTGTGTGAATTAACTTGCCTTTACCTATATTGGCAGTTAACTAGTTCAGGTAGCCAAACTTTAGTTTAGTTTGTCACCTTTTTCACCCCTGACGAGTTTGCATCCCTGAATTATTTGAATGCATAAAAACAAGTTTAATTTATTCTTACAATAGCCTTATGAAATGTTTTTTTTTATTTCCCTCAGAAATTCTGTGTTGTGTATTTACATTTTTCTGGTTATCAAACGAAGGCATAAAACATTGTTATATTTTCATTAATGAAAATTAAACAAATTAAATTTTTTGGCAAATAAAGGGGATTGACAATTAAAACACTGAAGAAATATTCCGCGGTAAATTCCATTTTTATAACTGGATTCTGCGATTCCTTCTGCGTTTTCTGCATCACGGAAGTGTGCTAGTGATGATTTCATTAGCAGTTGAATAAAGTGCTGAGATGTTTATGAGACTTGTGCTCATGTTTGAGAGAAACTGAAGTGCAGTGCAAACTGGATTCCCTCATTTCTGTCTTTTTTGCACCCTTTATCACTGGGTTTTCCTCAGTGGGCACTTTGGCAAAACAAAACCAAAAGGATTATTAATTATGAATGCTAAACTCATCCTCAGTCACTAGAATGAGTCGTTTTTGCAGTTTAGTTTCTATTAATGCTCTTTATTGGGGAGGAAGTTTTGTAAACATTACGGTATGTTTTCATAGCTCATAGCAATTTGTCTGTTTATTTTTTTAATTTTGTAAAAAATATATATATATATATATATATATATATATATATTAAACATTAATTAAATGGTTTTAAATTTGTCAGTTTATTTTTCCAGTTAGTTAAAAGTTATATAATATTTTTTTTATTTTATTTTTAGAACATTAAGTAAACCATTTTAAATTTCTCTATTTTTTCCGTTAGTTTAAAAATGATTTAACATTTGGTTTTATTTTATTTTTAAAACATTAATTAAATAGTTTTATAGAATAGTATATTTTTCCAGTTAGTTTAAAAGTTATTTAATATTGTTTTATTTTTTTAAATATTAATTCGTTAAAAAGTTTTAAATTTGTCTATTTTTTTCATTTAGTTTAAATATTATTTAATATTTGACTTTTATTTTATTTTTAAAACATTAATTCGCTAAACAGTTTTAAAATTCTATATTTTTCCTTTTTTTAAAGTTATTTAATATTTTGTATTAATTAAATAAACTGTTTTAAATTTGTGTATTTATGTTTCCATTTAGTTAAAAAAATTAATATATTGTATACTATAATATACTAATTTAAAAACCGTTTTAAAATTGTTTATTTTTCCAGTTAGTTTAAAATTTATTTAATATTTTATTGTTTCATTTTATTTTTAAAACATTCATTAAAAAAGTTTTAAAATTGTCTATTTTTCCAGTTAGTTTAGACGTTATTGCATATTTTATTGTTTTATTTTATTTTTAAAACATTAATTAAAACAGTTTTAAAATTCTGTTTTTTCCAGTTAGTTTAACATTATTTAATATTTTATTGTTTTATTTTTTAAAACCTTAATTAAAAATCAGTTTTAAAATTGTCTATTTTTTCAGTTATTTTTATTTATTTATTTTTTATTTTTTTTGGTTTAAAACAGTAATTCAATAATTTTAAATTGGTCTATTTTTCCAGTTAGTTTAAAATTATTTAATATTTAATTTTATTTATTTATTTATTTTTTTATTATTGTTAAAATATTAAAACATTTTTTAAAACATCAACTGTTTTAAGTGTATTTTTCCAGTAAGTAAAAAAAATGTTTAATCACTATTGTGTCCTCAAAAAGTTTCTCTGCCGTTTCAGCCATTTTTCCTGCTGAAACGGAGCTGTTCCTCTTCTCTAGCGCTGGTGAGGTTTTGCTGTGCTGTATCAGTGATTGGTGATCTGTTTTCATTTGTCAGCTCTCTCTCACGGATGGTGGCACATGACAAAGTAGCTCGACACACTTGATGCCTGATTGATATTTCCATCCTCGGCGCTGTTATTTTCCAGCAGGTGAAAATGAGATGTGAAATAGTACAGAGTGCTGTGATTCTGCAGTCTCTGAGTTTTAAATCCAGCTTATTTACATGAATGCAGTATAAACTTGAGTTCTGTTTAGGTTTTGTAAGCTTAAAAACTCTTAAAGTGACAGTCCATCCAAAAACGGCATTTCTGGCATCATTTGCTTTCCCTCATGTGGTTGTGACTCTAAAGATGCAGCACGAAATGTGTTCTGCACAATCTTCATGCAGCATTTTGACTCAAAATCATATAGTTACTGAGATACAGACTTTGTGACAACTAGCCCCGGTCTCTCTTAACCCAAGTTCTTAATATTCAAGATTCTGTATGTTATTTCTGTACTTGGTTTGAAGAAAATATGTGTTGCTCATGCAAAACTTGGTGCTACAATGATAGAGTGTTGTGTGTGGTTGCTAGGGTATTCTGTGTGGTTGCCAGGGAATTGCGTAATAAACGTTCAGTTGTATTTTTACAGTAATTGTGATGTCATGTCCAATTCAACTGTTTATCATCTCTCAAATATATTGTTGATTTGCTATTTAGGGACTGAATAAACAAAGTTGTAGAGTCCAATAGTTTTGACCAAGAGAAATCAAATGAGTCCAACATCAGTTCACTGCGATAAATAATAAATATTTCTGTAAAATGTAAATTAATGGGATTTTCTAAAGCGATCCAGCTGAATGGAGATATATGAGGTAATTTCATGACCGTGGCTTGCTGTTGTTGAACAGTGTTATGAATGTCCTTCCATTGAACGTGAACAATAGTGAACACAATATGATGATATATGGTTCATTATAAATCCTGAGCAGGTGAAATATTACACACTGGCTTCAGGCAACTAATATTTGAGTGAATGTCATAAAAAACATGGCCAGGTCAAATTTGGAAAAATACATAAATAAATAAATAAAATAAAAATTAAATTAAAAATAAATATTAAATAAATAAATAAAATAATTATAATAAAATAATATAAGTAAAACAAATGAATGTAGTAATAATAATAATAATAATGATGATGATGATTATTTTGCCAGTGAAATATAATAGTGAATGCCTTGAAAACATGGCCAGATTAATTATTTCATTCATTCATTAAATAAATAAATTAATAAAAACAACAGTAAAAATAATAATAATAATTTATTATTATTATTATTATTATTGCCAGTGAAAAATCACCTTGGCAAGTCTTGTGAGGTTCACTCATATAACAAGGAGTTTCAGCAGAGCTAAATATAATTTTCAGCTTCTATGATCATTTCATTGCACATTAATTTTCCTGCCAAAGCCAGCATGTAATGCCACATAGGTCAGTTTGTCCCACATGTCAGTTTGCAGCAGTATATACTACATTCAGCATTGACTATAGGGCTCCTAAATATAGACGCCGCAGAAACGGAGCTGCTGTCTTCAGGCTACAAACTCCTCTGTGCCGCTGACCTGCAGGGTTAGCTGGAAAAAACATCTCCTTTGCCCTTTTGTCTTCCAGGCTGGATCTCTCGAAGCTAATTGTTTAACATACTATATCTGATTTCCAAAGATTCGGCTGTTTTGACATCCAAGCGTTTAGATGTTTTGACTTTTTCAGGGTTTAAGGGGAACCTGCATTTGTGTGTTTGCTTGTGAGTGAGCTCGACTGAATATATGCACCCTAGACGCATTTGGCCTGGAGGGAAAGTCGAATGTGTGTGTTTGTGTGTTTAACTCCTCCTTTGTACTTGTGTGTTGAGCTTGAATATGTGCAAAACTCTAGTATAGTTTGCCAAGCTACAAACTACTCCAAATAACACTGGGCTGCATCATTTTGCTGAATGAAATCCAGTGCTTGTTTCTTGCTAATTTTAGGCTGCTGATTCCAAAAATAGTGCTTGTTTTGTTCGAGCAAGTTACAGGTTTTCACAAAATATGTGCATTTTGTAGCAGTTTTGATTTCAACAACTATTTTTAAGGTGAAAAGTTGCACAAAGACATGATTCCTGTCTTCATCTGAGCCAGATTACAACATGTATGAACGATCATGTAGACGTTATTTTATGCCTAATCTTGAATTTTCACTTTTTCCACTCCTTTACAATTAAATTATACATTTTGAATACTTGAATGTTGAAACTGCTTTTGTTATTTTGATATCACAGATATAAGTACAGATATCACAGAACTGATACAGATATCACATTTGAATTTTATTTTGTGAAAAAAACCCAAATGAGGTAATATTAGGCATTTTTTGGAAATCTGTGATGTCTTCGCATTACATATGACAAATGGTTTTAATCATTTGTTTTAAGAAATAGAATAAACACACTTCAATCAAAGCATTTCGAATATGTACGTTTCAAAATAGAAGCAATAGATACATAGTTTAAAATTAATTAATTTAAATATGAGTTTTGTTCTATTAGCAGATTAAAAAATTAGTCGCTATAAGAGATTAAAATATTAATCTGTATTGCTCTATTAAGAGATTTAAATATTAATCATATTTTTCTGTTAAGAGATTAAAATATTTGTCTGTATTGATTAGTTAAGAGATTCAAATATTATTAATTGTGATTTAAAGTTTTTATTTATTTATTTTTAATCATATATCATACTTACACAACAACAGATACTGGTGTATGATTTCAGTCTTTCTGCTTCAAACTTTCATGCTGTGATTTAATTCAATGTGTTACTTTTTATTTGTATTTATTTGTGAAATTAACAAGCAATTTTTTTTGTGTAAAAAGGTTGATGCAGGATTTACTAAAAGAAATTTTAGTGTACACTAAAAAAAAACAAATTTCATTCAAAAATTGTAAATTTCACAAATAATTACAAAGAAACAGCAAGTAACACATTGAGTAAATAATGCAATTTTACAGTTGAAATACTGAAATAGTATTTTCTTGTAAAATGTAAATCTGTTTTATTTATAACTTCAAAAAATCTGATTTGTTTTTACAATGTATAACTGAGATGATTATAATTTTTTAATTTTTTTTTTTTTTAATTTTTTTTTTTTTTTGCAACCAAAGCAGTTTTTATCCCAAATAGGGTGAGAGCATTAAATGTCAACAGATAAATTTACACCAACCAACTACAAGAAATAACACTAAAACACTGTTTAAAGACTGAGATTTCTGGTGACCGAACTGTTTCTCTCCGTCCTCTTCTGAAGAACAAATGCCGTTTTATTCATCTGTCTGTAAGTTATACTCCGAGTCTTTCCTCCCACTACAAAGACATTGAGCTCAAAGGCAGAGCCTCTCATTAGTGTGGGCGGATGAAGATCTGGCAGCCTTTGTTATACAGAGAACAGCGTCTGTGAAGTCCGTCACCGGAGGGAGCGTCGGTCAGTTTAGATTGTGCTCCTCATCAGGAGACGCAAAGAATCCCAGGACGGTGTGATTGATTTGCACTACAAAGCGAAAGTGAGGTATCATGTGTGACTCTAGAGGACAGACCACCCAAAAACATGAGACTAAGAACGCATGAAACGACCATGAGCATCAGCAGTCCAAACTTACATTTCATTTCCTGATATTTGTGACTAGTGGGTGTTTCAGGTCTGTCCGAATGATCAAAGATGAGTTTGATGTTCTGACTGCGTTTGGGAAATCTTGGCCGTTATTGAATACAGCGTGAAGTTTATTTTCTGTAGATGCTGTTCAGAGTCATATGTTGTGTTTTCACCAGTTATTATAGACTGTCTGGTTGCTAAAGGTATCAGGAGGCGGGGCATCTTTATTCTAGAGATGATTTTATTGGACGAGAATTTGAGAGATGATGTCATTATGATTCTTGGTCTGTTTTCTTGGAAAGGACAGACTTTAAGTTTTAAATGCATACATCTGATAATATGTGACCCTGGAGCACAAAACCAGTCTTAAGTCGCTGGTGTATATTTGTAGCAATAGCCAAAAATACATTATATGGGTCAAAATTATTGATTTTTCTTTTATGACAAAAATAATTAGGATATTAAGTAAAGATCATGTTCCATGAAGATATTTTGTAAATTTTCTACTGTAAATATATCAAAACTTAATTTTTGATTAGTAATATGCATTGCTAAGAACTTCATTTGGACAACTTTAAAGGAGATTTTCTCAATATTTTTTTTTTTTTTTGTACCCTCAGATTGCAGATTTTCAAATAGTTGTATTTTGGCCATATATTGTCCAATCATAACAAACCATACATCAATGGAAAGCTTACTTATTCAACTTTCAGATGATGTATAAATCTCAATTCGAAAAATTGATACTTATGACTGGTTTTGTGGTCCAGGGTCACACATTTATTTTGTACTGTTTTGGGATTGCATTAGTAAGTACTGTGTCCCCAAAAGTATTGTTACATATTGGGTTACATATGACAAATGGCACTTGTTTTAATTGTTTATTTAAAAAGAAATATAGCACAAGCATCTCTCAGTCAAAGCATTTCACAAATTTAAGTTTTTTAAATTTCAAAATAGAAGCAATGGATGTATGATTTAAAATGAAAACCATTCAAAATTTGAACATTGGACAGTATTGATCTATTATGAGATTAAAATATTAGTCGCTATTGATCTATTAAGAGATTTTAATTATTAGTTGTATTGTTCTATTAAGAGATTAAAATATTAGCCTTATTGATCTATTTAAGAGATTGATTTGTCAGTTTTGTTCTAAGTATTACTTAAAATATAATTGATTGTTGCGGGTGAAAAGTCTTTAAATTTAAGTCAAATTAAGTTTTCCAATTTTGATCATGCAGCAGTGTTAAGAAATAAAGGGTATAGCTTTAATTTCAATAAGTAATGTCTTACTGTGTTTGAAAATGACTTTGTGTAAAATAAGATTTTGGTTAAAAGTAGAAGTATTGGAAAAATTCACCTTCCGGTTGTCAAACTTTGTGGAGCATCTGATTTCATGCATTCATGAAAAGTGAATGCAATCAGTTCAAAATAATTGAGAAGTTAAGAGAAAAGAGAAGAAAGAAAATTTTTATTTGAGATTTGAAGATGCAATTTAGATTGATATTTTGTATGTGATGCAATGGAATTTTTAAGTCTGACTTAAGTGTCTCAATACTTTTTGGGGCCAATATAGACGAGCTCAGAGCTACAGATATGGACTGAAAGCCGCAGATTATTACCTTAAATCTGTAATAAAATGCAGAAGTGTTGCTCTGTGTGTGGAATTGGATAAGATATACGCTTGCACAGAAAATACGCTTTCACTTGTATATCGGTGTGTGTAGTGTGTGTTCCTCTGTGTGGCATCTGTCACTGTGATTGATTTTGTGAACCCCGCTGGCTAGTGTCCGTGGCACATAAAAGGGTCTTTAGATGTTGAAGAGACCCAGAATTCCCTCTGGTTCCTCAAACACTGGCCTTCTGTGCTTCTCATCTCCCAACCTGGTCTTCATCGCTTTTATAAATGGACACGCATCATGGTCTTTTGATTCTGGATGAGCTCCATAATGTATGAATTGTGTGTTTGTATGAATGTAATACAGCTCAAATAGTGTTTTATAGTAGGGGGGGGGTTGTTATTTTTGGCCATACATTCAAGCCAAGAATTTTCATTTTTGCAAGAATTATTTCTCAGACTATTGTAACTTGGTAACAAATTTCAGTTTAAACTGAAAGTAAGTAGCATCTTCTACTTTTTTCTTATTTATTAAATTGAAAGGAATAGTTCACCCAAAGATTATGTAAATGAGTTTTGTTCTTCATAAGAACAGTTTTGGAGAAATGTAGCATTCCATCATTTGCTCAGCAATGGATGCTCTGCAGTGAATGGGTGCCGTCAGAATGAGAGTCCAAACAGCTGATAAAAACATCACAATAATCCACACCACTCCAGTCCATCAGTTTACATCTTGAGAAGCCAAAAGCTGCGTGTTTGTAAGAAACAAATCCATCATTAAGATGTTTTTAACTTCAAACCATTGCTTCCGGCTAAAATATGAGTCCATAATCCATAATAATGTTTCCTCCAGTGAAAAAGTCCATCTGTTCTCTCTCAAATCAAAATCCAGCCACATTTGTTCTGAACTGTTTTGGACTGTTATGTCTAGTAAACGGTGCTTGATCTGTGCAGATTTCTCTCCTGACTCAGACCAGACCACTTTTTCACTATATTATGGATTGTATTTTGATCAGAAGCAACGGTTAAAAAATATTAATGACAGATTTGTTTCTTACAAACACGCAGCTTTTGGCTTCACAAGACATTAACTGAACTGGAGTGGTGTGGATTATTGTGATGTTTTTATCATCTGTTTGGACTCTCATTCTGACGGCACCCATTCACTGCAGAGGATCCATTGCTGAGCAAGTGATGCAATGCTACGTTTCTCCAAATCTGATGAAGAAACAAACTCATCCTAATCTTGGAGGGCATAAACTATTCCTTGAATAAATCTAAAGTTTCTCAGCATTGATCTCTAGCATTCGTTCTATTGCTCCGGCTGTGATTAATCTCTGTAAATAGAATCAGTCTGCTCTGTTCTGAATCACATCACATTATTTCGAGACTCATAACTGGATGTGAATAAAACCTCTAAAAGCAGAAAAGGATGAGGTGGAAACCAGGCTCTTTCATTCTTCTGAAAGGTGCTAACATACTTAGGGTTTATTAAATTATTCAATTTTCGAAAGGTCTGTCTTGAAGTAGGAAAGGTGCCATGTATAATTTACCTCATCATACTCTCATTAGAAGATGCTTTTAATGGCTTTGAGAGTCTTCTTGGTCTGGTCTGTGAAAATGGATTCTCATATTACAATTTAATGCATATGTATGTGTATATATATATTACATTGCTTTACCTTTTAAAGTCAACATGAAATAATATTCACAACCCATTTTATGTCTGTAATGATGTATTTCTGAGTGGAACAGGATATTAAAAATAAAATAAATGGTGTGAATTGTGATTTCATGTTGACTTTAAGGCAAGAACATCATAACAGATGGTGCTCCACTTTCTCATGGTCACCTCTTGCCAGCGTCGTATCTGTATGTGCCTCAGGCTCCACTAATAACACGATTGTCATGTGAAATAGCTGGAGGGGAAAGAGAGAGAGAAATAGAGGGATAATGAGAGGAATCTCAGAGGAATCAGACATAAGAGCTCATCTCCAGGTTCCTCTGGTTCTTCTTCAAGCACACAAGAGGATGATAGAAGACTGTGTTCAGCATTGTACTTCCTGAATCAGTTGTGGAAATGGAGGAGACAATAACAAAATTTAACCAGTGTCTCATGAGCGTCAGTGTTTAATTTAAATATTTGTTTGTATTTTATGAGTTTAGTTCAGTGTTATTTTAGTATCAATGATATATATATATATATATATATATATATATATTAGTTTTCTATTTTGCATTTTTACTTTTATTTTAGTTAATTTTTGTAATTTTGTTGGATGTTTTTGTAATTTTTATTAGATTTTATTATTATGTCTGTATGGTTTTTATTATTATAATTTTTTTAGTTTTAGATATTTTAGCACATTAAGTTAAACTGAACAAAAATGAGAAGTGTTGCCATAACTAGCATAACTAAATAATATAAGTTTACGTTTGTTATATTTGATTTTTTTCATTAATGTTTTTTTTTTCCAATTAATGTAAATGTTTTATTTATGGTTTAATTTTTAAGTTTTAATTTAATTAGTTAACTATTTTAACCCTGGTTTAGATACCTAAATAATTTTTTGCAGCTATGACTTTTGCATGGGTGAATATCATAAACATTTTGTTCAGAAATTTGTATAGCATGAACGTAAACTGAATGCGTTGAATTTGTGTGATCAGGTTGAAAAAGTTCCTCATGCACATTATGCTCATTTTCAGGTTGATCACATTAGTGATACTTAAGCTAAATTGGACAAAAAGGTCCATAAACTCTTGTCAATAATGTAGTGATGTATAAAGCAATGCACAAAATCAACTCGTGGAACTTTCTCACGCGAAACTCTTGATCGCACAGATTCATACAAAAGACTGATTATTCTTAAGAAAGAATAATATGTATATTGAATGTTTGAAAACATTTGAGCAGCTGCATTTGTCAGTAAAAGCATCTTTCTTTGAAGCGCGTGACTCTGGCAGTAGCTGAGTTGACAGTGACGTACCTTGAGGCGAGTGAGCCCATCACCGCATGTGTTCTGTGTGAATACATCAGATGGTTTTTGGAGCGTGTTGTTTCCAGAAGTTTTCCTGATAGTGGCAGGTTGAGGATTATGTAAAGTGTGAGAGGAGGGAGCCCGTGCCATGCTGTCATATGTGCACTTTGATTATCACTGAAAACACAGGAACATCAGAGCTAATGAGTTTTGTGTTTGCATCCCATTTTATTTCTGTAATGTGACACATTTCAGATGAAACATGATACTGACTGTTGAATCGAAGTGTGTATGTGTATCAAGATTGTTATAGTTAAGATTAAAGTTAAACCATAAACATTTTTGTTAATAAAATAAAATAATAAAATAATTTTAAAAAGTTAACTGAAATAGGCAAATTTCTCATTTTAAATTTTATATATATATATATATATATATATATATATATATATATATATATATATATATA
>JAFVLL020036588.1:0-27292 GCA_021397915.2 Tor tambroides | reverse complement strand
GTAAGCCGGGCTGGAGCATAACCATCCGCAGACAGCTACACTCTGGCTTAACACAGGAAGAGACATTCCCCATAACCACTCTAGGTGCTGAAAACGCTGGCAGAGAAAACTCGCAAGCCTCTCTCCACAGAGCATAAAAATATATTCATGCCCAGCGAGGCTCTCCACACACAATAACATATTAGCATATTAGAGAGGCACAGCCGAGCTGAATATAGCTCTGCCCACGATCCCGCAGGATCAGGGCTGAAACGACTCCGTGCACACACTTCATCGTCATAACAACCCAGTAGTATCTATGATATCCAACAACCCATTTAGAGAGGGTGTGCAGATCTCACAGATCATGACTGAGAAACTGTGCTGCGGCAATGGCGGAACTGCGCCATGAGACACAAAAGCTTTGTTCCACATACCTCAGGAATAGGAACAAACACGAGCGGAGCCTAGACACCGTGACTCATCACGATGCGCGAGTAACTCTAAACGCACGTGCTCTTTGCCGAGACAAACGCGAAAGCAGAACATGCCCTCGAGTGTTAGAATCCAAACACGGAGGCACACATCCCCTAAAGCGCTGCTCGACTCGAGCGCTATCCGATAACCCAAAAAGAGCATCTCAACCCTGCGAATCCCACGATCCGAGTCTTCGCCGTGCCTCGGCAACAGCGGGACCTGAACCACGAGACGCAAACACTTGTCACTCATCTCTCGAGAAGAGGGACAAACGCGAATAGAGCTTCTCATTGGATAACACTCACAATGAGCGCGTTCAGCGCCCTCGAGCACTGAACATGCAAGCTCCTGACCAAGACACATGACAGATAGATCGTGCGTGTCCTCAAGTGCCAGAAACCTCTGGAACGGAGGCACACACTTTCCACACCGCTCACCTGCCTTGGTCTCTCACACGCACTTCAAACAGACGGCTCCTGAAGACAGCAAAGAGAATGATGCATTCAGCAGGTGCCCTCTTATACTTCCGGGCTCTCCGCCTATGACGTCATGGGCCATGTGGGCCAACAGATTGGCATTGTTTCACACGTGCTTCAGACACCGGTCATGCAGACTGCATTCCCCATAGTGCCCTCTAGGGGGCGCAGCGTGGAGTTCCCTAGAAGGGGAACAAGACCAACACTAAACATATCTCAGTTTGCCCCCTCTCTAGAAGGTGTGACCTCACGTCATAAAGAGGAAGAAGTGAGGGAGATGAGGAGGAGGCTAAGGGATGATGAAAGGGGCTGGTGAAGTGATGGCACAAACTGGCAGGAGGTGGCTTTGGAGATGGACGGATGACCTGAAGGAGACAACACTGAAAAGTTCAGGGTGGTGATGAAGGTGGAGTGATCCAGTGGATGACCTTGAACAGGGGATTCCTGATAGTTATTCAGGCCACAGCCAGGGATGTGCCCCATGGCGGCATTGCTGGAGTGAGGAGCCATGGAGGAGTGCTGATGAAAACTAGGTCCATAAGGACCTATGTCCCTATGTCCATAGGGATGATCTGAGGCAAGGACGACATGGATGGAGCCCACCACGCAGCTGAAGAGTAGAGGTGGTGAAGGGATGGTGAAGATCCTGGTGGCCACGACTTCGAAGTGGGAATTCGGGGGCCAGAAGATCTGGGGCAACTGAGGGCGGCAGTGGAGCCTGAAGGAGGGGGGAGCTAGCTGAAGCCAAAGGGGTGGAGGGTGGAAGAGCTGCGTATGGCCCGAAAGTCCATGACACAGGTGGAGCCAACGTGCCGAGGAGGCCGCCGAGGCTGAATGGCCAATGGTCCATGCTGAGGTCGAGGGTAGAAGGAATGCAGGAACCCGGACGATGGGTCGAGGCAGATTGTAACCCAGTGAGGCTGGAGGCAGAGTCTTGGGCTCCTTATGCCCAAGAGGAGAAGGCTCCCAGCAGGTCCCAGATGGTGCCATGCCACGCCACTGAGAAGAGGCAGATGTGGTACTGAAGGACTGGTGGGAGACAGTGATTACTTGATGACCCAGACGGCTGAGGACTGGGGAAGAGACTGGAGACTCAAAGAGAAACCAATAAAAGCAAAATGTTCATAATATCAGTCTGGAGAGGTGGTGGGAGAGGGAGGCTGTACGGGGCTAAGGAGGCAGGTATACGGCAGACTGGTTCAGGCAAAAGTAAGCAGAATAATATCCTCTCCTAACACAAAGCTTAACAGTGCATCATCCAACAACTCATCCAACTCTCAAGGCTGGGAGGGTGGGCAGGGCTCACTTCCAAACCCTCAAATTCCACTAACACTCCCTCCGCAATTGATGACGTGCATGGCTTAAACACCTGGTCAGGTGCTTGCTGCTCGGGCTCTGAGGTGATGTGATCCTCGGTCGCTCTCAGAGGTGCGGGCTCTAACGTCACAGCGGAGTCCTTATTGCTGCCTTCGGTGGGCTCAGCCTGTCTATCTTTGTAGGCTGGGTGGTTCTGGCTGAGCACTGGATTGGGAGCGGGGCTGGCACTATCCTTTATGGTGAATGATAATCCACAGGAAACCAGCATCCACTCCACAAACATGACAAATCTCCCTCAAGGTGCCTCCCCGGATGTGCTCATGTGGCGGTGTTGAGGTGATGAAGAATATTCAAAACGGTCTTAAATAATATTCACACGTGTATATCCACATACAGAAAACAAGCAAACAAAACCTTCCATAGATGCAGATGACACTAGATAATGACAAAAGAAAACTGAAAGGTTTTTTTTTTTGATAGCAATCTTTCCTTCGAAAAAAAACATGTTTCTAGCATTTGTAAAACTGCATTTTTCTATCTTAAAAATTTATCTAAATTACGACCTATGCTCTCAATGTCAAATGCAGAAACATTAATTCATGCGTTCATGACCTCGAGGCTAGATTATTGTAATGCTTTATTGGGTGGTTGCTCTGCATGTTTAATAAACAAACTCCAGCTGGTTCAAAATGCAGCAGCTAGAGTTCTTACTAGAACCAGGAAGTATGACCATATTAGCCCAGTTCTGTCAACACTGCACTGGCTCCCTATTAAACATCGTATACATTTTAAGATCTTGCTAATTACCTATAAGGCCTGAATGGTTTGGCACCTCAGTATTTGAGTGAGCTCTTTTCACACTATAGTCCTTCACGTCCGCTGCGAACTCAAAACTCTGGCCATTTGATAATACCTAGAATATCAAAATCAACTGTGGGCGGGAGATCATTTTCCTATTTAGCGCCCAAACTCTGGAACAATCTACCTAACACCGTTCGGGAGGCAGACTCACTCTGTCAGTTTAAATCTAGATTAAAGACCCATCTCTTTAACCTGGCTTAGACATAATACACTATCACATTTCTATAATTCAAATCTGTTAAAGGATTGTTAGGCTGCATTAATTAGGGCAACCGGAACTGGGAACACTTCCCATAACACCCGATATACTTGTTACATCGTTAGAAGAATGGCATCTATGCTCATATTAGTCTGTTTCTTTCTTATTCTGAGGTCACCGTAGCCACCCAGATCCAGACTGTATCCAGATCAGATGGTCACTGCAGCCACCCGGATCCAGTCCGTATCCAGATCAGATGGTGGATCAGCACCTAGAGATGACCTCTACAGCCCTGAACATCAGCGGAGACCAGGACAACTAGATGAGCCCCAGAGACTGATCCCCAGTGAAGACCCTGTCTCCTAGACGGCCATCGGGACAAGACCACAGGAACCAGATGAGTCCTTTGCACAATCTGACTCTGCTGCAGCCTAGATTTAAACTGCTGATTTTGTCTGGCCAGAGGAGAATGACACTATTTCGACACACTATTTCCCCGTCTAAATACTGTAAAGCTGATGTAAAGCCACCCAGCTTTATATCAAGCTGATGTAAAGCTGCTTTGACACAATTTGCATTGTTAAAAGCGCTATACAAATAATAGTGACTTGACTTGAAAGGCAATATATACACATAGGAGCTAATGAGATAATTAATGAGACAACAGGTGAACAAAGCGCAGAAAAAAGAAGAGGTACAAACTCATTTAGAATTTGCCAGAAATTTGAGAAGAAACTTTAATCGTTGATGCATTAGACATTAAGAAGATTGGGAAGATTTAATACTGGAAGATTAAAGTCATTTGATGGTGCTGGAACAATTTAAAAACACATTTAAAAAGCATAATGTTAAAACTCCGGAGGAAGCAGCAGTGTTAGCCAATGATGTTGTACTAACGCACAGAACCACTTTTGTTGATGTGCGTGTTTGTGATGTTCAGTCTGCTGCCTTTGTAAAGTCTCTGTCTATACTTGGCCGTGTTTTCTCAGGAAAATTTGACTCAAGTAAGACATGAAATTACTGCCATGGGAAAGGCACATTGAAACTGGATTTTCCTGTCCTTATGAATAAGTCCAAACGAACTGTAGTACGCTCATCTGTTAAGTCTGCTGGTCCTGTGGCCCCAGTCCTGTCTGAAATGAGAGAAATGGTTGAAAAAAAAAAAAACCTGATGTTGATTTTTTGTCTTCTTACTCACCTTATTACAGAAGGTTGTGTATCTTTGGTAGGAGAGAAGGAAGAAGTCTCTGTTAAAATCTTGCGTTATACTGAAGCAATGGATTAGTTTATTTTGGAGTCTGTTCTACCATTTTCCTTGCAGTAACATACTGGTGAGAGTGTGTTCATTTGGGAAATAGGAATGAATTCTCTATCTGTGCCCCTTCATGAGGTAAGGCTTCAGTCTGAATTTATTCAAGATGAGGTTGTAGTGGGAGTACGACCATCCTTGCCAATTGAGGGGGTTCATATTATTTTAGGAAATAGACTAGTAGGTGAGTGTGTATGGGCTGACAGTTACCACTAATAATAAAAAACAAAACAGAACAGAGTTCATTAGGTTAAGATGTTGGATATGTAGTGACTAGTGCAATGAAACAATGAAATAAGGATGAACTGAGTGATCAGAAGGAGATTCAGTCAAATAAAATTTGTACTAATTTGATTGTGCCTGATTTGTCAGCTTTGTTGATTTCTCTTTGGATGAGCTCTTCCAGAGTGCTGTCACTCCCGCTGAAGTGGCTAATTTTGCTTGTGGATATTTCATTAGCGATGGAGTGTTACTGAGGAATTGCTTTCCTCACTCAGATGATTTTGTCATGGATCCTGTTTCCAGGTGGTGGTTCCTGTTAAGTTTCAACTTATGATGATTGGAATTGCACACAATTAATCAGGTCATCATGGCACACTTAAGACTTTTGATCTAGTAAGTCTAGTAGCCGAATCAAGCGTTGAAACCTGCCCCTTTGAAACCAATTCAAGCAGCTGGTGAACCTTCTGAGCATCTTATTGTCGATTGTGTTCAGCCACTTCTTCGTTCAAAGTCAGGTAGCAATTATTTGTTCACTGTGCTGTTTGAACATGCTTTTTCCTGCAGCATATCCATTGCGCAGTATTACATCGTGTTCTATTGTGAAGGCGTTAACCTAATTTATATCCGTCTTTGGAATTCCAAAAATCATCCAAAGTGACCAAGGTTCAAACCTTACTTCTCATATCTTTCAGCAGGTTTTGAAACAACTGTACATCAAGCATAATCATTCTACTGTCATGGGGTGACACTGGACCAATGGGATTGGAGTGATTCACAAGCATTTTGGATGCCCATAGTGCTATTAAAACAATGCAGTGTCTAGTTCCCTTTTCAGGAAACCGAGGTTACAATCGTAAACCAGACATTTTCATTTCTAAATGTACAAACGATAGAACTGTGAAATGACTTACATCAATTTGAACATAATTGGCATGCGGCTTCCCTCATGAGTGCTTCATATTTCATCAGGAACAAAAGGTCTTTGGCCCCCTCTCCTTCATTTTCCTTTTCTCCTCATCTTCCTCTTTGTGTTCACCCACTAGTATTAGGATGCATTTTCCAGGCACATAATCAGTTATTTATATTGTCTTGAAATCCTTAATGTTTATAATAATAAAACATTATGTGCTTTTGTTTTCTGAATAAGAACACAGTTAAACCTGCTCAAAACTATAAAAGTACTAAATTGAAAGAAAATCATACTGTTGTATTTTGGTGATTAAAAAAAATGTTCACATTCTCATTCATCCTATGTTTTGAAACAATGGCTATGAAGACGGAAAATATGTACTACCTGTAATGAAAGCATGACATAAGTTTGTAAACCTAATAGTAATGTTTTTCATAATGATCCACTGTTTTACCTTTTCTTTTTTTTTAATCAAAAATGTCCCCACAAAGACAAGGATTTTGGATATTGCCATCTTTGTTGGGTACATTTTGTCCCCATTTTTCCCCATGACTCACACACACTGAACATAATGGATATTATACAGTAAAAAAAACAAAAACACATAAACAAAATCGTTACATTTGGTTTACCTGTTTTAATCTATATCTGTAGAAAATCTATAGATGTACCAAATAATTAATTGATTTTTTTTCAAATAATCCAAATTAAAATATTATTCACATGTTCATGCTATGTTAAACTGAATTCAAATAAAATCATGCTTGATTTATTTGATTTACTCTTACTTCACATGTGCAACTGGGTAGCATATTCTGTTCATCACTAGATGGCAGTAGTGCCTAAAATCAATACAAGTTCCATTATGTCAGTCTGTGCTCAAATTTGTTGGATTATACACAGGGAATACTCATCACATGTTATTGTGCTGCAGTTATTGTAAGATTTCTATAGCCTCATAGAAAACAACTATATTCTTTAAGACACATGTTCATTAAAGAATGCATTTAATATTGAGGCAAACTGTATCTCTTATTTCCCACTTCCACTACCAAATTATCTGAGCTATGTTGTCTAAATTAATTTTGTAGCTCTGCTTTCTTCCTGTATGTGTATTAGTCTCTCATTTTTTTGTTTAATTTTGCTGAAGAATTGTAAGAATAACATCTCAAATATTGGTACTTAATACAACAGAGAACTTCCTGAAACGAGGAACCTATGAAAGAGCAACATCTGAGAAAATAAAACATTTTATCTGAGCCTAGGAAATCAACTAAAAAATAAACAAAATTCAAAGTTGGAGACAATTTGCAAGTTAAGGTGTATCTTGGGCAGGAATTAAAAAAAAAAAAAATCTGTGTGATAGTGCAGGATATTTACAACAACATTTGGCTGACTGCGATTTTGCCCTAAAATAATTTCTCATACTGTTCTCTTTATTGGATGGAAATGATGACACAAGCAGCTCTATTTGTGTTTGTCAAAAGCGTCTGCACAGCAAATGCAGCACAGGTGTGTGGAGTGATTTTGTGGACAATGCCTAATTGTTGGCCGTTTTTAACACAGACATGCTAATGAGACCCACGCGCTCTGGTGCTGTCCCTCTGCTCTCAGGGTAGTAATCGACTCTCATTAGTCAATGAAAAGAAAAGTTATTGTGCCTGTTTTGATAATTACTTTTAGTAAGAAAAATTAACTGCTGAAATATTAGAGTATTAAGTGTTGCAATGAGGATATTACAAAACAAAAAATAATGGTCTGTTGAAATTTTTTATTTTATTTTAATTCAAATGTGAAAAAGTTAAAATTTTGCATAAAAATGATTTTAGGTAGTTTTTTTTTTCAAATATATAATTTCATAATTTTCTTTTTAAATGATTTTTATACTTTCATTTTCTTAATCTTTTTATATTCTAATCTATGAGTAACTTCAAGCTGCTATTTACATTTACGTTTAATCAATTAGCAGACGCTTTTATCCAAAGTGACTTACAAATGAGAACAATAGAAGCAATCAAACCAACTGTAACAATTGTCAGATGGACTGCTCTGGTTGTCCACCAGAGGGCACTCCATTCTATGTCATTGTCATTGTGTCTGGATTTCATTTCCCACAAGCCACTGCCTGGACTTATGCCTGATTGAACACACCTGTTCCTAATTATCTGGTTACCTCTGCCTATATATATATATATATATATATATATATATGCCTGTTTGCTTCTGCTATTGACTCTGAAGTCTTAACATAGTGTCACACTGCAATCTTGAGTCTTGTTTCATGATCTTGTATTTTGAACCTGCTAGCCTGGATTGCTCTGTTTTCCTGAACTACCGATGAGACTAATTGACGATGTCATGGGTCCACCATTTTGCTCAGTGCAAGCAGCGAGCCAATGTTGTCGAAGGGTCCCAAATCCACGTCTGAAATCCTTGAGTTTCTGCCACTGTTGTCTGAACTTCCTGTGATTGCAGCTGCCATATTGTATGTTTGGGCTACACTCTGCTCTCCTGTCCATGAGTCCACTCCTGAGCCTGCTTTAGTCCATGAATCCACTCCAGAGCCTCCTCTAGTCCATGAATCTACTCCAGAGCCTGCTCCACTCCATGAATCCGCTCCGGAGCCTGCTCCAGTCCTTGAGTCTGCTCAGAGCCTACTCCAGTCCATGAGTCTGATCCAGAGCCCGCTCAAGTACAGGAGTCCGCTCCAAAGCCCGCTCAAGCCCTAGAGCTCAGTACTGTGTTGGCACCAACCTGTGAGTTTCTTGCCTGTCCTGTTTTGATCACAGTGGTCACATGTAGACCCTCTGCCAGTTCGGTCATGGCTAGAGGCTGTCCCTGAACTCACAGTCTGCCCTATCACAGCCAAGGAGGCTGTCTCTGAGATTTTCGTCTGTCCTGTAATGGCCAAGAAGGTTGTTCTTGAACTCTCTGCTTGTCATGGTCATGGAGGCCATCTCTGAGCTCTGCTCTGGTGGTCTTCAGCTCTTCCTGCTCTTCCCTGGTGGTCTTCAGTTCTGCCTGCTCCGCCTTGGCTTCCTGCTCTGCTACGGTGGTTTTCCGCTCCACCCTGGGGAACTGTGGTCTCATCTGCTCTGCTGCGGTGGTCGTCTGCTCTGCCGTGGGGATCTGTGGTCTCATCTCACGAATTCACTTCTTGCAGAACTTCCTTGTTTCTCCTTAGAACAACTTAGCAGCTTAGCTCTTGGTTTACCACATTTTACTTGGCACTTAGCACAGCAGTAGATCACACCACTTAGAACAACTTCTTTGTCTTGAAGTGAACCTATTCAATATTTCCTGAGAATGAGGGGTTTGCGAGTTGGACCCTTTCAGATCAAGCATTCTGATTGGCAGATGCTGTCGGAGGTGGCCATGGTATGGCCCATCTGATATGAGGTCTATTTGCATTGCTTGAAGTCCACATTTAAAACAATGCCTTTAAGTTTTTTTTATTTGCATTATTCACTTTCCAAACCAATTCCAGACTAACCTACACATTGTACTGAAAATATGAAGACCAAACATCAATGGGTAATGTCAGGGCCGTAGCTAGTAGGGTGAAAGGTGGTGACGATTATAGGGGCCCACGGCTGGGGGGGGGGGGGGTCCCCCTGCGATCTCAACCGACTGGCTGAGGCCAGCCTAAAAAGACGCTCAGGACAGTTGACGGGCCACTGCTGCGCGTCATCATGAAAGCTTATAATTTGCACGTGTTTTTAAGCCTTGCCAATTTAAAGATTCAAAAGAGTTTAAAGCATTCAAACACAAGACGCCAAAAAGCTGAACTGAGTAGGCTACTCGTGCGCCGTGTTCGGTGCACACGCACAGAGCCGCGTCTCACGGACAGCAACACCGAACCGAGCTCTCCTTCACCTCCTCCTGCACCTGAACGAACAAATACAAATAGCAGTTTAAACATGCAAACAGAAAAAGATGTGAAAGAGCCCAATTCAGCACCCGCGCGCGGTGTTCTGTGCGCACGAAGAGAGACACGTCTCAAAGCGCTTAAACGCCGAATTTGCCTCTTCTACAAAATTGTTAAAATACCCATCATAGAGAGTATCCTCGAAAAAACTTTCGGTTATGTCTTAAGTGAAAGTAAACAATAGAGAAAGAAATCAGATGTGTATCATTATAATGGATGCTCTTAAAGTGACCGCGCCTAATTTACTAGCTGCTGTCAGTGTCCTTAATGTTAATCCAAGAAAATGAAAGAAAGAAAATCAAAATTTGTAGTTTTAACAATAATTAATTCGCAGTCAAACTAAAAATTATTCAGACACCAGATATATATTTTTTTCTAGTGGGTGCAGGACACTATAGTTCATTTAGCCTATGTAAGTGAGTATAGCAAAATAAAGTAAACTGTGACATATTATACCCAAAAATTCTTCATACAGTGGACTACCAGTAAAACTGATAAAAAATTTTGGACCAAAAATTATTCAGACACATTGACCTGACCGTGTTTTGCTTAAGTGATTTTCTTTAATTGCTAATGCGACCTTTTTACACCACAGACTGAACAAAATCTGCGTTGTTTGGTAATTGGTCAACAAAGTATAGATAGTTGTGTAAATATTGTCATACTAACAGTTGTCTGAATTTTTGGTTGATTGTAATCCATTACATACTTTTATATCAAAGTTATCTGACATTATCAAGATTCATTTGTCCTGACACAGTTTAACTCTGAGTTCTTGACATATTTTATTGCCATTTTCTAAACTATAAACTGTGATAATGTGAGAAATGTTGAAGGTGTCTGAATAAATTTTAGTTTGACTGTATATTTAATTTTTACAGTAAAGACTATGCAGTGCTATTTTACATTTGATTATTTGGTTTCTGTACCTGGACACAAACTTGAAAAAACTTAAACATTGTGTGAATAGCACAAATATATAATTAGAACGAACATACAAATTAAACAATTTCAAACAGGGCCCACTGGTACAACCTGCATCGGGGCCCCGCAAACCCCAGCTACGGCCCTGGGTAATGTTGAGCACTGACCCATGCATTCATATACACTGATCAGGCATAACATAATGACCACTGACAGGTGAAGTGAATAACACAGATTATCTCTTCGTCACGGCACCTGTTAGTGGGTAGGATATATTAGGAAGCATGTGAACATTTTGTCCTCAAAGTTGATGTGTTAGAAGCAGGAAAAACAGGCAAGCATAAGGATTTGAGTGAGTTTGACAAGAGCCAAATTGTGATGGCAATACGACTGGGTCAGAGCGTCTCCAAAACTGCAGCTCTTGTGGGGTTTTCCTGGTCTGCAGCGCTCAGTATCTATCAAAAGTGATCCAATGAAGGAACAGTGGTGAACCGGTGACAGGGTCATGGGTCCGATCCAACCGACAAGCTACTGTAGCTGAAATTGCTCAAGAAATTAATGCTGGTTCTGATGGAAAGGTGTCAGAATACACAGTGCATCGCAGTTTGTTGCGTATGGGGCTGCATAGCTGCAGACCAGTCAGGGTGCCCATGCTGACACCTGTCCACCACAGATAATAGGGCCTTTCACACCGCAGGAACCTTTTCATAGTACCCGAACTAATTGTGGAACTACCCACTTTTTGGCGTGTTCGCACCGCGGGAACTAGGAACGGTTTTAGTTCCAGGAACTCCGTTCGGAGGAACTAAATTAGCTCCTACTTCAGAGTAGGGTCTAAAACAGTTCTAGGAACTATCTGTGACGTAAGTGTACGCTGATTGGCTAAACGCGTACGAAAACGCCCTCACCCGCCATGATTTAAAACACCGTGTAAACATATACTGTGTAAACATTGTATCATATTGAGAGCATTTATAAATGGCATTTACCTGAAGACTTCGTCTACATCGTTTTGTGCTTCTATCAACCTCAATGAAATGTAACACTGCAAATTGTCATTGGAGCTTCTTAGTCCTCCTTTCTGTTCTTTCAATCGCTTGTCATATACGTCGAAATTCCATGTCCATTATTGTGAAACCCGCGAGACACAACAAAAACAGGATCCTCCATCCTCCTGTTGTTAACGTTGTTCTTCTTTGTTTACGTTGTTGAACGCTGCGTACAAATGACGTCGCTGTCAACCGGCTTATGACACTTCTTAGTACCCACTGTCGGTGCGAATGCAACCCTTTAAATGGTACTGGGAAATAGTTTGTGCAAAATCGTCCCAGTACTTTAGTACAGTTCTTTTAGTTCTGGAACTAAAGCAGTGCGAAAGGCCCTATTGTCAACAGTGGGCACGTGAGCATCAGAACTGGACCACGGAGCAATGGAAGAAGGTGATATTTAGAAATCAGGGCAGCCGATGGCCAATATATGATGCCGATGTTTTTGGCCGATTTTCTTTTTTTCCCCCTTCATGTCATAAAAGAGAGTAGAGTAAATGTTATTGCAGGGCACAAGATAATAGTAGTAGTAGTAGCAGCCTAATTCATAGTAATAACACATAGCTCAAAACTTAAGCACCTTCTCAAAACAGTTCTGAAGATTTTTGTTTATGCTTGCTGACAGGCACCAGTGTTTCCCACCTTCACTGTTGGAGCGGGAGATATAGCGGTTTCCCTGGTGACGGCTGTAATCAAATAAGTGCTGTGCTCGCAAATGCTACTTTATCAGGCATTACAGGAAAGATGAAATGAAATCAAAGCTTTTCTGAAGACGGTCGGTTCTTTTCAAAAATATATTCATACAGTCATGGCCAAAAATATCGGCACCCTTGGTAAATATGATCAAAGGCGGCTGTGAAAATTAATCTTCATTGTTAATCCTTTTGATCTTTTATTCAAAAAATTCATAAAAATCTAACCTTTCATTGGATAATAAGAATTTAAAATGGGGGGAAATATCATTATGAAATAAATGTTTTTTCTCAAATACACATTGGACACAATTATTGGCATCCCTAGAAATTCTTATGAGTAAAATATCTCTGAAGTATTCCCATTCATATTCACGATTTTGAGCACTCCAGGGTGATTATGAACATGAAATTATCCAACCATGGCTTTCTGTTTCACAGAAATATAAATAGGAGGAAAAACAAAGCCCAAATTCCCTTAATCATCCATCACAATGAGAAAAACCAAAGAAGATATTTCTGATGTGCAGCAAAAGATAACTGAGCTTCACAAATTATTGAAGTGGCTTTAAGAAAAGAGCTAGAGCAGTGAAAATCCCCATTTCCACCATCAGAGCAATAATTAAGAGTTTCCAATCAACATAAAATGTTACAAATCTGCCTAGAAGAGGACGTGTGTCTATATCGTCCTAATGCACGCTGAGGAGGAGAGTTTGAGTGGATAAAGACTCTCCAAGGACCACAGCTGGAGAACTGCAGAAAATACTTGAGTCTCGGGGTCAGAAAACCTTAAAAAAAAAAAATACTCAAACAGCCCCTGCATCAGCACATGTTGTTCGGGAGGGTTTCAAGAAAAATTCTCCTCGCTCACCCAAAAACAAACTCCAGCATATTCAGTTATCAGACACGACTGGAGCTTCAAATGGGACTGGATTCTATGGTCAGATGAAACTAAAAAATGAGCTTTTTAGCAGCAAACACTCAAGATGGGTTTGGTGAAGACAGGGATAAAAAGTACCCCATGTGTACAATGAAATATACTGCTGTATTTTTGATGTTGTGGGCCTATATTTCTGCTGGAGGTCCTGGACATCTGGTTTAGACACATGGCATCATGGATTCTATCAAATACCAACAGATAAAAAAATCAATAAGTAACTGACTCTGTTAGAAATCTTATAATGGGCCATGTTTGGATCTTCCAACCGTACAATAATCCAAAAACAAACCTAAAAAACAACACAAAAATGGGTCACTGGGCACAAAACCAAGCTTCTGCTATGGCCATTCCAGTCCTCTGACCTGAACCCTATAGAAAATGAATTGAACCCTATAGAATCTAAATTGTCTGGAGTGATTCTGGATGAAGGAATGGTCTCTGATCTCTTGCCAGGTGTTCTCTAACCTCATCAGGCATCATAGGAGAAAATTTAGAGCTGTTAAACTGACAAATGGAGGTTTCAAAAAGTATTGAATAAAAAGGTGCTGTTAATTGTGGCCAATGTGTATTAGAGAAAAACATTTATTTCATAATGATATTTCCCCCCATTTTAAATTCTTATTATCCAATGAAAGGTTAGATTTTTGTGAATTTTTTAAATAAAATATCAAAAGGATTAACAATGCAGATTAATTTTCACAGCCTTCTTTGATCATACTTACCAAGGGTGCCGATATTTTTGGCCATGACTGCATAAAAACACCGAACCGCATTTTGATTTTGAAACGTGCAGTGCTCATGTTTATTCAACAAAGTATAAGCCATTTGGAAAATCTATTTGTGCTGGTCAGTTTTGATATAGTGATAGGTTGACACAAATAAATCAATGTATGGGAAACACTGGATGCTGCTATAAGTCAAATGGCCATATCTAAGTGGTAGCCTAAAAAAAATAAATAAAAAAAAATTACACAGGATTACACTTTATTTTGATTTTCCACTTTAGACATTCTACTAACTATAAGTAACTTTGTAACTACATGTCAACTAATTCTCATTAATTTGCAACTACATATTTACTAACTCTCAGTGTAGACTGTTAGGGTAGGTTTAGGGTTAGTAGAATAAGTGGACATATACTTGCAAAGTTTCTCATAATCAGTATGTTGTATGTTGTGGACCCATCAAAATAAAATCTTAGCAGATATTAAGCAGACAGACTACTAATACTCTAATGACTACTAGTTGACATGTAATTGCAAAGTTACTTATTGTTAGTAGAATGTCTAAAGTGGACTATCGAAATAAAGTGTTACCTTACACAGTGTTGAAGTGTCGCCCGATTATGTCAAACGCCATACGCTCACTGGATGTCATGACAATACGCAGGAAAAGTTTGAATATCTCCTTTGCTTTCATTTAGGACCATCTCCAAAAAGACATAAAAAACTAAAATTATTTACAAGTTTAACATGCAATTATCAATGTAGGAAAACCACACTTTTAATCCCTTACACACAATAAGTGCTCTTGACATACGAAATGGAGGCGGTCCGGATTGAATTCCCTCTGAGTCCGGATCCGGACCAGAGTCTGGACTTTGAGAAGTGCTGTTGTAGATCAAGCCTTCTGGTGGAGGATTAACCCTCTGGGATTGAAGCCCACACCACTGCAGTCTGTCTTGTATTTTCTTGATGACCGCAAAAAGAATTAGAATACTCTGTCATTTTTGATTGTACAGATACGAATAAGGTATCGTTTGAAACTGCAAAGGGTCTACTTTTATTTGTGTATAGTCATAATAATAACAACAAAACAATATGCTTTTGTAAAATAATGCAAACACACAGGGTGCGCTCTCTGCCGTCTCGGTCTCTGTCACCTCTCTTCACAGACACGTAAATTTAACCACCTGAAAATCAGCGAATACTTGCCTCAAAGACATGAGACATATATATATATATATATATATATATATATATATATATATATATATAGAAAGCTTGGAATGTCTACTTTTAAATGAAATCACATCCAAAACAAATATTCTCTGATAAAGTAATCTGTATGAAACCAATGCGATATTCAGTTTTTCTCATCTCAACTCATTATCACTAATGCAATCGCCCACGAGCCGTTCGCGTTTTTCAAATTCTAAGCATCCACGTGAGATGCGCAGACATGTAAATGTCCACATCACCTCCGTAAACAAACGTGAAGAGTTCATCCCAGCTACTTTTTGTTTCTAGAAGAAGACGCGCTGAGAGAAATAACCCAGAATTTACCTCAGAAGAAGAACACAATGCGATGCAATGCGCAGCTTGATCCATTGGAGGATATTATTCTGATGAGTAGCCTAAGATTACTTGCATCTGTTGTTATTGTGTTATTGTGACATAACTTGTACACATTTTACTAGTTAGACTTTTCCCAAACTATAATTCCTGACTACGTGCATGAAATCAATTGAAATATTTTGAAATGTGTGTCATTTCATTGCCTAAATGTCTCACAATGACAGGATGTTTGTTTAATGTTTTATAATGTATAAAACCACAATATATAATAGTAGTACATGTGTTAACATTATGAATGTTATTAGAGTCTATGAATGTTTGGCACAAAGGTATGATCCTTTTCAACTCTCAGTGTCCAGATCAGTATGTTCAATCATGTGTCCTTGACCTTCACTGTGTCTTTGAGCTGGACAGTTAACTCCGGCCACACTCCAGCCCAAGTGGGAAATGTTTGTAATGGTATCACTAAAGATACACATCTAGAGTGGGATCCAAGGTGAGGAACCAGGGTCTGAGCCACATAGAAGAGGGTATGATGCTGGCAGCACGTGACCCTTACCATATATGGTTTTTAGAAAGTGCACAAGATGCTCAGTGTGTGCGCTCATAAGCATGAAAGAGCAGAAAGCACTCAGTGCAATGAAGGCAATGCATTATGGGGGCCAAGAAGAGGCCTAGCGACCTGGTTTGACTGCATCACAGTCTATAACAGTCAGCTATAAGGAGCAGACTACTCGATTATCAGAATGAGAGGAGAGCTCACACGCTCGAACCATGTGCATAACTTGGCTCCTGGGAGTAGCATGCTCAAGGTGTGACCCATTAGACCAATGGGAGCACTGTTACTCACAACCATAAAGACAGTCCACCAGGAAGGCCAAAAAAAGTCCTAGCAACCTAGCATGACTGCTTCACAGAGTTCAAGGGAGCGGAGTACTGAATTCTCAGTGTGAGAGGTGAATATACATGCTTGAAATAAACACATGATCAGACTTCGGGACCGGTGTGTTCATAGGAGACCCTCTAAATTGAGGGGGCAGTCACATGATGGGAGCTCCAGGGAACAGCATGCTCATAGGTAATCCTGCAAATGAGAAGAGCAATGCCAGGCTCAACCACAGAGTCAGTAATCAGGGAGGCCAAAGGAAAGGCCTAATCAACCTGGTATGGTTGCCTCACGGAGCTCTAGGGAGCAGAGAATTCAACTCCCAGAAATGATAGGGGGACTCACAAGCTTGCCCTTGCCCTATCAACCTGGTATGACTGCACATGGAGCTCTAGGAATGGAGTACTCGACTCTCAGATCGAGAGAAGAACTGAACAATCAATCTCAACAATCAATCTCATACCTCAGTATTTGGGGTGGTGGATCCTGTACAGCAAGGCTCGGAAGGAGCTTGTTGATGGGGCTCATCAAAAACTTTGTACTCAAGATCGCTCTCAGAGAGAGTAAGGGCAGTATAACAGGAAGTCAATAGGCATGCAGTCTGAGGCTGACACTATAACAGTACCTAATAACCAATTATAATCACCTTTTAACTGATAAAGTAACAGTAAATTATAAGTTCACACTAAAAATGAATTACTGGTGAAATTGTAACTTGTAAAATAACTTGCTTGTACATCGCACCTGACCAGTGGTGGAAAGGGTACTCAAAAATATACTCATTAGCCCAAATATACTCAAGGAAAAGTACCATTACATTCCAAAAATGCAGTGTGAGTAGAGTAAAAAGTACTTGTCCAAAATACTACTTGAGTAAGAGTACTTGAGTAAGAGTAGCTTATTTAAAAGTAGTCATGAGTATTGAGAAGTGAGTACTGAGCTTTGGATTCTACCCCCTTATAATGAATGCTGTACACTGCCATTTAAACATTTAGAAAACATTTTACATACTGTAATTCACATTATCTTGTTTGTCAGAAAGAATGAAGAATATCTGTCATCCAGCATTTTTAATTTTGACTGCCAACTCTTTAAAATACATCAAAACAACACGGAAAAACGGTAACACTTTAGAATACTGTTTCTTACTTACTGCATAACTAATAAGGAATTATTGAAGAACTAACGGGTAATTATTCATTAACACTTAACTCACTACTGTTAACTACTAAGGAAGATGTGTTAACTAATCAGTATGTAATACAATTTTATGATTGTGTTAAGTAACAGTTAGCTAATCAATAACTAATATGATGTCTCATACCTCCTGAAGAACTACTATTAATTATCTACTAGTTAAGGTTCAAGGAAAATAACTATGAAATAACTACTACTGAACAGTTATACGCAAATAGTCACTATAATAATCAGGATGTGGCCCACAAATCAAGTACTTGAGTACAAGTACAGATACCCCAATAAAATATGACTCCAGTAAAAATATTAGTAGGCGTATTCCTTTTCAAAATTACTTGAGTAAAAGGATACTACAGTAGCAACTTTGTTACAGTCCACTACTACTATTATTAGCCTATAATGGAAATGAAATATGCATTTTGTTTGATGCACACCCAAAAGGACTCATTACTATAATTGTACATAACGAGGGGTGAGAACCAGAAGGGCGTAAGAGACATTTTGGGTGAAATGGATATATATATATATATATATATATATATATATATACATACATACATACATATCAAAAGAAAGCTCTTGATTAGCACTTTCTACTGACAAAAGTATACTGTCATCCATGAGTGTACAAATTATTATTATAAACGATTGAAATCAGTGCACAAAGTCAGATCAACCAGCTGGTAAATTTTGTTTTGGCCCTCACTGTTTGTCAGGGTTCTGTGCGTGTGTCATGTGTTTCCTACCTCTTGTCCTTATTTGGTATATTTCCTGTCCTTGTTTCATGTGATTATTAGTTAAGTCTGTCCAGCTGTGTTTGTCTGATTATCCTGTGTATATTAGTTCAAGCCTGTTCAGTTTCGTGTTGTCTGGTCTACTCGTTACTCCCCGGTGTATCTGGTCCGTGTCTGCCTTGCCCTGTCCTGCCTTGCCCTGATGTCATTATTAAAGACTATGATTTGAGTTACGTCCTTGTCAGCGTGTTCCTGTATCCTCCCTCGTGTGTGCACCGTGACACCTGTAAAGTGTCACTTAAATGTCACTTGCGCCGTTCTGGTTCTCACCCCTTATGCTTTTGCCTGTATGGTAAATAATTGCTTTGTGCGCATGTTCTGTAGGAAATCTGCTTAGGAAAGACCCCAACTCCACTGTCTTGCCATAACTATCCCAGCAAAGGTTTTACTATATTTTCACTTTAGAAGGCCTACTGTTTCAGGTTTGGAAATCGTCCTGCATAATTTTTTGATAATTATTTATTAATTACTAATGAGTTCCCTATATTTTCACTTTAGAATACTGTTTCAGGTTCTACGTGAATTTCTGCGAATTATCTGATAATTCTTAATTACTATAGGTTTCACTATATTTCCACTGGAGCTAAGGGCCTACTGTTTCAGGTTCGAAATACGTCCTGCATAATTTTTTGATAATTATTTATTAATTACTATTGAGTTCCCTATATTTTCAATTTAGAATACTGTTTCAGGTTTATAAGTCATTCTGCCAGTTATCTAATAGTTCTTTATTAATTACTAATGGGCTCTCTACTCTTTTCACTTTAGGGAATAGGCCTACTGTTTCAGGTTGAAAATAAGTCCTGCAGAATTATTTGATAATTCTTTATTAATTACTAATGGGTTACCTGTATTTTCATTTTCCCTCAGTCCTTGCCTTACACACAGGAATTGAATTAATGGTAATGTGGTATATGGTGAGGAGGCACACATACAGTACTGTATATAAAATATAAAAACTGGAGTGGTGGTGGGGTTCCTATCTGAAGCTGATTTCTTACAAAACACACTCACAAAACAATTCACTACACAGGCAAAACCTCTATAAAATTTATTAATATTGAATTTTCATACTACTACTACTGCTAATAACATTTATATGAGAGGGTCACAACTCAATTTAATTGTGTATGACTGTTCATTAGTAGTTACTTCATAGTTATATTTCTTGAATCTTAACTAGTAGATAATTAATAGTAGTTCTTCAGTAGGTATGACAGAATACATTAGAAAGGCTCAAGAAAGGCTTATTTTTTCTTCTCTACACTGAGTTTCTGGTTAACAGACCATGAGATATAACCAAATGAAAGATTTGCTTTTCTGGGTTTGTAACTGGATCATAAATGTTTCATTTTCAAAACTTTTCAACCTTTAATTTATGGGTAACATATGTGTGTTTATATGGCATAACATATAATAGATGTCATTCTCTTGAGAAAAGATTTTTGGACAGTCAGTGATAATGTTGGATATAGGTCCCAAAAAGTATTTGTACTGTATGCTTAAGTCACTTAAAATATATGAATATTATAGCACTGTTAAATCAAGTGGCATCTGTAAACAATTGATGCTAGAGGTTTTCTCTCAACAAGTTCCACTCTACTACAAGACCTACAAGCCATTTTTCAGTTACATTTACGCAATTACACAACAAACATTCAGTACACACCGTAACTTGCTTTGTTATTTTGTTATAATGACATTTATACATTTTTAATTGTGGCATAAGGGTTAAATAATTTTGGGGGGCCACTGAATACATTGCCAGCCAGGTAAATCTGTCAATATGAATGATTGTTTCTGTGGAGCAATTATTTTGTGTAAACATTCACTTTCAAAATATCAATAGTTTATGAAACAACAATATAATAAAAATTATAATACATTTTTTTGTTTTGTTTCAATCTGTACTTCTATATAAATGTATATCTCCAGTTATTTTTAATTTAGATGGCCAAATAACAGGATCTCCCCTTGGCATTTCAATGAAGACATGCAATACAAAGTCCAACAACACAATCTCTCAGTTAAGCGGAGTCCGTAGAATTAGGCGTTGTGCTTTTTTTTTTTTTTTTTACCTCTGTGTTCATTGTGACTGCAATAATCAAAGAAGATGTTGCATTATGGCCAGAAATGGCAGTCGTTGCTGTGAATGTGATCAGATGAATTATTTCAGCCAGACAGAATTAATGGACATTCATGCATGCCCGACTGAAGAACAAGAGAAGAATGAGATGTATTAAACCAAAGAAGTCATGCACACCAGTGGAGACACTTTTGAGTTCACCGTTAGGAGCTCTGTCATGCATACTTGTTTCAACAAGTTATTCCATTTTAAATGTCAGCTCTCTGGTTCCTCAGGAGTAGCTCTCAGTAGACAGCATAGTTCTTAGTACATTTATTCTTTCATCTTTATATATGTAAAGACCTACAAGTATCTTTATGCATTTTACATTCATAACATTATTAAGCAGTCTTTTTATAGCATGGATGGGTTCTTCATAACACATGTAAGGTGCTATTATACAGTAGGCTTTTCATTTCCAGGTAAAAACAAACAATACAAACAAAAATGCTTTAATGTGCCAGTACAGAGATCTGATCTTACCATCATTGAGTCAGAAGAATGAAGAGACATAAAGAGATTACAGTTCAGATTATGGCCTAAATCCATAAAAGAACTGTGGCAACTTCTGCAAGATGCTTGGTATCTCACTGGGTAATTAAAATATTTGCAAAAGAGTGAAACCTAAAGTTAATATTGACACCTAAAGCTAGCTAGCTAGCTAAATAAATAAATGGTGTTGTGAAGCATCTAATATTCCTAAGGTTTTGTTTAAACTGTTTTCCTTCCCTCCAAGATTCACTCCTACTATACTATAGAAGTTAGGCATACACCAAAGCAGAAAATATTGATGTGAACCAGATCTTTGCTTTTTTCCCCCTGCGTTGCCAGCTTCTTTTAACAGTAGTACATCTAAATTAAACCTAATCCACACTCTGCCACATGCATTTGGTTGTTAAAATATATGAATCAAGTCGTAAATTAATATCCACACAACTTGTCTACCCTGCTTTGCAGCGCAATACATCTTCTTAGGACATGATTTAGTTACGTAAGCAAATTGACAGGTAATCCATCGTGGTTGTCCTTGCTGTCACCTTTAGGGTCATGTTTGATTGCTGGAGAGCAAATGGACATTCTCACAGTTACAAAGCAAAGGAAATGGGAAACCAGCCAGGTAAATTTGTCAATATGAATGATCTTTATCATGCATGACAACCTGTTTAAGCCACTGTATGTGGGTGTGTCTGTGTGTGCACAATCAGATACAGTTTGTGGGCAAAACTGGCTAACAAAACCTTAATTTTGAATCATTCTGATTTGGAAAAACTAAATAAGAAAAAAAACAGATTTTTCCCATTCTTGGGGTGTGGAATAGTGTTAACTTTGTAAACAAACAAACAAAAATTTTACTTGGTGAAATCATAAGTGCGCTCAAAGTTATGAAGGCAAAATCCCACTGAAACAAGGCATGATTTCTACACAAGGGAAAAACTATAATGGGGTCATAAATTATTGTAAACAACAATTGTAGGAATGCTGTTCAAGAACACTTGACCTTTCAGAACATTTTATGCACTTGGTTGGTTACAGCACCAATTGGGGCATAAAGGCATTTAGATGACTTTCTGTTCGATGCAGTACTGGTTTAAACTATTTGCATAATAACCCTTTTGGCAATTATTTTTACTCCCCTCTTTGCGCTCTCTGCATTTTCATTTGACAGACTGGACCCTGCATTTCATCTAAAAAAAAATAGAACTAAATTCCTCACTTGGGTATTCACTCTGGCTAGCATTTTTTCAGAGAATGTTAAAAAGATATTTCTTAGGCTGTATCTTAGGAGTACATGAGTCAATTCCAAACAATCCCACTATGAGGTTTTAAACGGATTACCCCTAATTATCCCTAATTATTTTGGAAAGATAAAAGAAAAATCATGATGTAGGCCTAGATCGTTAATCTTGCTTTAATACACGAGAGGCATATTATACCAATATGCTTGCACAGTTGATACTGTAGTTGAATGTTTGCATTGCTTAAAAAAAAAATAAAAAAAAATAATAAATTATATATATATATATATATATACATACATACAGTGCCCTCCATAAGTATTGGAACAGTAAAGACAAAATTGCTCTGTTGGCTGTGGAGTCAAGACATTTGCAAATATGATTAAAAGATGAATATGAGACAAAACTACAGAATGTCACATTTTATTATTAGCCGTTTCAACACATACATGTTTTACCAAATAAAAATAACTTTTAGAGTTCATCCCACTCATTGATGTGAGCATAAGTATTGGGACAGTTGAACATAAGGCAGATATAAAAGATTAAAAGCTATTATTTAGTTGCAGATCCCTTGCGCACAATCACAGCAGTGAGTCTGTGACCCATAGACATCACCAGACTCTTGGTCTCATCCTTTGAAATACTTTTCCCAGCCTTTAATGCAGCCAATTCCAATTGTTGCTTGTTTTGGGGAGTTTCTGCCTTTACTCTCCTCTTCAGCTGGTGAAATTCATGTTCAATTGGATTTAAATCTGGAGATTGACTTGGGCAATCTAAGACTTTCCATTTCTTTGCCCTTATAAATTCCTTGACTGAACTGGCCGGGTGTTTTGGGTCATTGTCCTGATGCAATAATTCACTTCCCAATAAATCTGGTGGCATTTTCTTGAATATTGGTAGGCAAGATGGTTTTGTACCCTTCCAAATTCATTCTGCTACTGTCATCATACATTAAGTCATCAGTAAAGTTGAGAGGGCCTGTTCCAGAGACAGCCATGCATGCCCATGCCATGACACCACCTCCACCATGCTTTACAGATGAGACTGTATGCTTGGGATCATTTGCAGTTCCCTTTTTTTCTCCACATTTTTGCTTTCCCATCACTTAGATAAAGGTTAATCTTTGTCTCATCGGTCCATAAACACAGTTCCAAAACTCTTCTGGCTCACCTTTGTGCTTTTTTGCAAACTCTAATCTTGCCTTTCTATTTTTGGTGCTGGTCAGAGGTTTGCATCTTGCTGTGTAGCATCTGTAATTCTGTGTCAAAGTCTCCTGAGGACAGTAGATTGTCAGAGCATCACCCCAGCTTTCTGGAAGTTGTTGGTGATTTTACAGACACGTCTTTTAGGGTTCATTTTCACAGCTTTTATGATTTGTCTGTCATCAACTACTGTTGTTTTCTCAGCCGATCAGGTAGTTGTTGGTTGCTGGTGTCGCTGGTGGTTTCCAAACTCTTGATTTCTCCATGCCCTTTGTTTTTGCTATAGCTCTAATTGACTTCCTCTTTCTTTTAGCATCCAAATTGCTTGCTTTTCTCTCAAAGTCAGCTCCCTCATCTTCATCCTGGTTTGTGTGTGTCGTCATCGAATGCAAGATTCAGAATACAGAAGTAATGGATATAACTGATACGACACATTCCCTGCTTTTAATATCTGAAGAATTAATGCAACAGGACATAGCTGATCACACAGAAAGACCTGTGAGGCAACTGTTCCAATACTTATGCTCACATCAGATAGGGGATGAAACTCTAAAAGTGCTGAACTTCTTAGCTGGTAAAACATCTATGTGTTGAATCACCCAATAATTAAATGTGACATTCTGTAGTTTTGTCTCATATTCATCTTTTAATCATATTTGTAAATGTGTTGACTCCACAGCCAACAGAGCAATTTTGTCTTTACTGTTCCAATACTTTTGGAGGGCACTACATATATAATTGGTAATTTATTTAGGTGATCAAGGAGAAAAACCTTCAGTGGAGCCAAATTCAGCAAGGGAAATTGTCCTCTTCTGATAAGGCACACATTAGTATAAATGTACATATAACAACTAGTAACATTGACTATCTGGCTGGTAATAGGCTGTTGCTCAGCAATACCTCCATAAACAAATTTATAGTATGTTAAATTCATCTGCAAAAGCAGCTGTTACACTCAATACAACAACAACAACAAAACAAAACAAAAAAACATCAAAAAACAAACAAACAAAACAAACAAACAAACAAAAAATTATATTCTCTTTAGTAATATTTTCACAAGTAAGATGTATATTTTCAAAACTCCTCCAAACTGATCACACTTGTAACATTGCTAGTCATTCTTTCGAAACCTGATCTCATGCTTTCATTACAATTAGACATGTTTTCATCCACTCAATCATTGTTTCAAACATAAGATTATTGTAATATATACTGAGAACATTTGATTTAATCACCGAAACACATCATCTGTTCCCTTTTAAGCCCTAAACACACTGCACGATTTTCGGCAGTTGCAGACGAAAGACTGGCATCGTGAAGCAATCGCGGCGGTATCTGATTCACCAGGATTGTTTCACAATGCCAATCTTTCAGTGTGTTTAGGGCTTAGTCAGTCACTCCGAGTCACATCGGTGACCGATGAATTGGGCTCTCACTGGGCGTACAAGGTGCGATTTTTTTTGCTATCGTGATTTATTTCCCATCGGGAGGAATCGTTGATGCTTGCATGGTCGTGACTCCCATCGTGTGAGAGGGATTTACGAGCCAAGCCAAGCGCCTCGAGCTCCCGATCATTTTTAAACATGTCAAAAAATTTCGGGAGCTGTCGGCTTGCATTCATGAGGTGTGTGCAGTTGAACGAGCTGATTTGTCAATCTGTCTGAAGTTGACCAATCAGGAGCTGAGGAAAACTATAGAAGAAAGACGAAAAGGAAGATAGAAACTCACTGAACCTTTTTTTTAAATTATCAATGCTCAAAAACAGTATACAAATGGTAATACAACCATCAACAAATAAAAATGATAGATAATGACAACGAAATAAAATGAAAATAAATAAATAAAAGAAAAGGGATGTTTACAGACTGAAAAAAAACAATTTGAGACATGTCATTAAAGATAGGAAAAGAGTTTCAAACAGATAAAGTTTTAAAGCTTTTTTGTTCTTAGACAATTGGATCAATGAAAAGTGTTGCTCAAATTCTTTCATGAAAACAAAAGAGAGCGGTCTCGCTGAACTTGGCAGGAACAGCAAGCGCTATATGATGTCATGCAGTGTGTATGACAGGATCGTCCGAGATGATATTTTACAGCGGATTGCTCAGGAGCTACAGTTATCAGGTGAGATGTAGCACGTATTGGTACTTATTGTTTGCTATAGCTATTCCTAGCTATATTATGATTCACACACAGGGTGCACGGGCAACGGATACTCAGCTTTTCGCTTCGGAGCCGAGCGATCACATCGCTTTGTCAAGTCAAGTCACCTTTATTTATATAGCGCTTTTAACAATACAGATTGTGTCAAAGCAACTTTCCAGTATCGAAATAGGAAAATAGTGTCAATAATGTAAAATGACAAGATTAAACACTCAATTTTCAGTTAAAGGCATTTCATTATTGAATTCAATGATGTCATCGTCCAGCTCAGTTCAGTTTGATCGCACAGTATCTGTGTGATCAAGTCGACGATATCGCTGGAAATTAAGTGTCCCCAACTAAGCAAGCCAGAGGCGACAGCGGCAAGGAACCAAAACTCCATTGGTGACAGAATGGAGAAAAAACCTTGGGAGAAACCAGGCTCAGTTGGGGGTCCAGTTCTCCTCTGGCCAGACGAACCCGCAGTTCAATTCCAACTGCAGAAAAGTTAGATTGTGTAAAGGACTCATCTGGTTCCCGAGGTCTTGTCCCGATGGCCGTCTATAGGTGAAAAGGTTTTCAATAGGGATCTGTCTCTGCGGCTCATCTAGGTGTCCTGATCTCCACTGACGTTCAGGGCTGTAGAGGTCGTCTCTAGGTGCTGATCCACTATCTGATCTGGATACAGAGTGGATCCGGGTGACTGCAGTGACAATCTGATCTGGATACGGTCTGGATCGGGTGGCTATGGTGATCTCGGAATAAGAAAGAAACAGACTAACTCTAATGAGAGCAGTCTTGGTGCTATGATATGATCTAAAACCTGACTGGAAATCCTCACATATAGCATTTTTGTCTAAGAAGGAACATAGTTGTGATGATGCTACCTTTTCTAATATCTTTCACAGAAAAGGGAGATTAGAGATCGGTCTGTAATTAAATAATTCTTTGGGGTCAAGTTGTGGTTTTTTTTAAATGAGAGGCTTAATAACAGCCAGTTTGAAGGTTTTTGGGACATATCCTAATGATGAGTTAATAATAGTCAAAAGAGGATCTATTACTTCTGGAAGCACCTCTTTTAGGAGCTTAGCTGGAACAGTGTCTAACATACAGGTTGTTGGTTGAGATGATTTAACAAGTTTATACAATTCTTCATTTCCAATAGAAGAGAATGAGTGGAATTGTTCCTCAGGGGATCTATAGCGTACTATCTGATACGATACTGTGGCTGAAAGCTGCATGGTTACAATTTTATCTCTAATAGTTTGGATCTTGGAAGTAAAGTAGTTCATAAAGTCATTACTACTGTGCTGCTGGGTAATGTCTGCACCTGCTGATGTTATCTTTTTTTGTTAATTTAGCCACTGTATCGAATAAATACTTGGGGTTGTGTTTGTTTTCTTCTGAAAGAGACGTAAAATAAGCAGATCTAGCAGTTTTTAAGGCTTTCCTATAGGAGAGAGTATTTTCCCACCAAGAAATACAAAATATCTCTAATTTTGTTTTTCTCCAGCTGTGCTCCATTTTCCGGGCTTCTCTCTTTAGGGCGCGAGTGTGCTCATTATACCACGGTGTTGGACTCTTTTCCTTAATCTTCCTTAAGCGTAAAGGAGCAACCGTATCTAAAGTG
>JAFVLL020036587.1:0-29548 GCA_021397915.2 Tor tambroides | reverse complement strand
GAACGGGGAGGGAGGACTGCCGTGGCCAGCGAGGGGCGAATGGTGGAGGTCGGGATGAGATGGAGGTAAGAAATAGGTGCCAAATGGCCAGAAAAAGGGGGAAAGGGGTTGGGATTTGGGTTCAGGACCAAGAAGCGCCAACAAGCTCTAGTCGGCGGAAGGTTTCTCCTTCCTCAAGTTCACTGGAAGTGGTGGTGTCATCTAAAATGATGAGTGCATATACTTGATTTCTGAAACTCCTAACAATCTTGGGTTTATGATCTCTAGGTATCTTAAACACAACGAATCCAGAAGACTGAAGGTTTGCTGTGCCTCCAAAACCCACCTCAAACAGCATCTAATCCCAGTCAGATCTCTCAAAGGTTCATTTTCAAAGTCTTTGAAGATGTGCAGAGGTTGTTTCTGGGTGCCAAATGGTCTTAAAACAGATTTGGATTCAGTCCCAAGACTGGCCTGTTGGTAAAAGCCCTAGTTGGCAGACGTTTTCTCCTTCTTTAAGTTCTCTAGATTAGGCATCTAATATCATAGTATATATATTTGACTTCTGAAATTCCTAACAAGGTAGGAACTAATTCAGAAGATCGTGGGTTTTTTGGGCCTCGAAGAACATCTAGTACCAGTTAGATCTCTCAGAAGTTAATTTTCAAAGTCTTAATGGTAGAAGTCATGCAGAGGTTGTTTCTGAGTGCCAAGTGGCCTTAAATCAAGGTTGAGATTTGGGTTTAGGCCCAAATAGGCCAACAAACCCCACTCACAGCACTAGATGACAAGGTTTTCTCCTTTGCCAAGTTCTCTGGAATTGGGGTTTGGCAACTAAACAGATGATTATATAACCCACTTCTGAAATACCCAACAGGTTTGTGTTTATGCCGTTGAGGTATAAAATAAGCATCCAATCCAGCAAAGAAAACCCAACTCGAAGGCTGCCGGAGACCAGTCAGAACTCAAAGGTCCATATTCAGAGTCTCAGAGGGACTAAAGCATTGCAAGACAAAAATTAACTGAATATAAAAACTTTCACAGTATCATAACAGTTTCTGTCTGCTATGGGCATTACTGCTTCCTGTCGTTTAATGCAGGCTGGATCGCTCCTGTCCATTTGTAGTAGCCAAGAGTGGAATAAAAATTGGATTTGGGATTTAAGGAATCTGATCTCTGCTTTGCCTTCAGGTCCAGGAGATTGGTTGAGACAGTCTGGGATTCCACGCTGGGGTTTGGTCAATGGGGCAGGTACCAGCGGACAGAAAGGCAGGACGGGTGATCCCTAAAAGAAACAGAAAAAAAGGAATGTGGTGAATAGGTAGAAATACAGATTGTGTTTATAAATTTATGATTTTTCGACCACCATAAAGATCACTTTTCATGATCTTGTCAATTTTTCTAAAACACCTGGTCAACATTTTTTTTCTAAAATGAATATCCTGATTCACTCGTAAATAATAATAATAATAAAAAAAAAGTTGCAAATACCAATTCATTGCAATGATTAAAAAATGATTTTGAGAGTGTAAGTTGATTAATAGGGTGATTTCTAACCTTTTGGAGATTACCGGTTTTAAGAAATCACTAAAGGGTCATTCCGTGTCAAATCAACCAAATTTTCAACCAATCAACCAATTGATTTTGTTAATATTTTTCTTTTCTGTAGAAAGACAAACATAAATAGTGATGAAAGCCAAAATATTAAATATCACAGATTTATATTTACTGATTAATCCACTATTTTGTAGAGGGGTGTCAAAATGAAAATTTTCACCCTAGATTTGGAGCCAATTTAGGGTATAAAAATGATTTTGAAAGCTGGCAGCATCATTATTTTACTTTTACAAAAAGTTTGGTAGGTCTATTATTCAAATTTCTTGACTTAAGCAATTTTTGTTTTATTATATGCCAACGGTGACAGTTCAGAAATGGCAAAAAGCACTTCTTATGTTTTTTGACTGAAGTTTGCATGCCTGTAACTCCAGAAGTAGCCTATTAAAGATATCTTAATATCGTTTTAGATTCTGAAACTTAATAAACTTTCCCTTTGGGATCTTCATTTTAAAGGCCCTCAATGGTTCAGTCCCAGGAAGATCTTAATGTGGTTCCATGAGTAAACTGGACAATTGTACACATATTCAGTAGGGGTGGGAGAAAAAAAACGATTCACCTAACTATCATGATTGTTTTTAAAACAATTTAAAAATCGATTGGTTTACCTAAGAATCAATTTTTATTCCATTATTTAATTTTTCCTAAGAGGTGGAGGGGAGAAGTTAGCGCTTTGTAATTCCAACAGAGGGTGAAATGTATAGGTGTGTTTGACTTGGAGCAGCACCGCGCAGATGATCAGCTTATGACATCAAAGTACCACGAGAGCGATTCGAAAGCATGCGGAGCCATCTGCTCTCTGTAGCTCTCGCGGTACTTTGATGTCATACAGCGATCGTTTTTGCGTGCGCAGTGCCGCTGCATTAGATGACGTCATATACGTTTAAAGCCAGTGCGAGAAAGCAAAACCTCTATTTTGGATTGAATTCTCTAATGTTATCAATCGCAATGTGCTTCAGGGTTTCTCCTTGCTTTTCAAGGATGTACTGTTTGGCTTCTTTAACATGCAAAAAGATAAAATTAACGAATATTTTATTATTAACCTATTGTTACTTCTTGCAAAATTTCATATTCACCGCAGTAAATTCACTCATCAAAAACCTTTATTTATTGTTTTTAAAAAAGAGGTTCAACAGTATATCCAAGCTATTTCATCTTCCAAGAATCTTAAAGCTATTAAAACAGTTAATTTAATCTTTTTAATATATTTTGTTAAAGCTTTGTTTTGTATTATTTACTTATTGTTACATACGTCTAGAAATGGTGCTTTGCATGTAATGTCATCTCTTTGTGCATAATGTTGATATTTTCTGTACTTTTATCTTTGGTGCCTTGGCATTAATAAAAAAAAAAAAAGAAAGCAAAACTCTTCCAGAATTCTTTCCACACCTTCACGTTTTGAATCCCAACTGCCGGGAAAACATGACTAAACATGACTAAAACAGTATGCAAAGTAACAAGTATTTTTTCTGCTCATTTTGTTGAACATTTGGCTATTATATTCATCTGCAAGTTCAGGGTTTTGGTACTTTAAAGTTTCATGGTTCAAGGTACTTTAAATATACACTGTGTATGTGTATGCTGCTGAAATAATAGTTTAGAAAGATGTGATGCATTGTTTTTGTTAATATGACTCATCATATACAGTCTCTTTTAAGGGTATAATCAACTATTTTCCATTGTCTAGTCTTTAATAAGCAAACAAAAATCACAATAAATTGTAATATCGAATCGCAAAAGTGACTGCTAAAATGTGTGTGTGTTTTTTTTATTAATTGTGACAGTCTGTATATTTTAGTGTATCATTCAAATTTTTCCCATGGTCTAGAGTTAAAAACAAAAAACAAAAATCACAACACATAGCAATATCGAATCGCAATACTTGTAGAATCGAAATTCTTTAAAAAAAAATCGCAATATATATCGTATCGGCACCCAAGTATCGTGATAGTATCGAATCGGGAGGTAGGTGTATTCTCCCATCCCTAATATTCAGTGGTCAAAAACCAAATGTGGGTCACTTTGCATTCAACTGATACTTTTTTCTTTTAAAGAGGAATATCTGAAGAGCAAATATTGTTAAAATTAGAAATGTATCTTGTGATTTTCTATCAACACAACTGCATAGAACATGCCTGTCTGAGTGCCATAAATATTCTTTTCTAAAGTTTGCATCTCTGTAACTCTAAAAGTATTAAAGATATTTTTAAAAAACCTCTATCAGTCAACAACAAATTAACTGTGCTAAATTAACTTCCGCAACCCTACATGGGACAAGCAGTTTGGAGAATGGATGGATGGATGGATTTGAACTTGGTTCATATAAAAATCCACAGCAATAGCAAAAAAAGAAAAAGAAATTATAATAGTTGAAAAAAAAACACAAAATATCTCGAAATACTGCCCAGGAGCATCACTGGGTAATCCTTTTTAAACCCTTTTTTATACTTCACAGATTACACTACCTTTCTCCTCCCATTTTCCCCTCCCTTTATCTCTCTCACAGTAGGCCTTGCTTTCTAAAAGCGTAGATAAGAGAACATCTCTCCAGCGGCCCCTAACTTAGCTGTTTCTGCTCGAGTTGTCGGCGTAGATTTCCAAAAGGGTGTGAAACACCGAGCGATGCGGCCTGCCCAGCTTACCTCAGCACGTCCTGGCCAACGACCAAACACAAGAGCCTTCTATAGTACTGCCAAAATCATCCACGAGCTGCCTCTCTCTGTCTATAGTCACTGCCTCATCCCAATACCACGTTTTAAAGTAAATACCATAATACATGACTGTAGTGGTTGTGATGGTGAGGAAATTTTCCCACCGGTTAACCGACGTGTGACAAAACCGGTAACACCAGTATCACCAGATGTGCGGGTAGTTGGTTGGAGTTTTCCCTCTTTTCCTCACTTTCTTTCACTTTTAAATAGCTTATAAACGCCTGTGCGCATTTTACTTTCACTTTTGAAATAGCTGCAGTTCAGCGTCAATTGCTTGAATAGACAACAACAAAAACAGTACAACAACAAACTCATTTATATTAAACATACAACTTTTATTAACAAAATGAATAAAAATACACCATATTATAGGTCTAATATAAAATAACATATAACTTACACAAAGTTTAAATATAAAAAACTGAAAATCAGCATTAATTAATCACACATTTTTCTGAAAAAACATTTTCAGCTAACATTAAAGTTTTAAATATACTTTTATATTGCAATAATTTCACATTCAATCTTCAAATTAATGTAGAAACAGCATAAAGACAATATATTTTTAACATTTGTTTAATGGCATCTTTTTTATGACTGAAGACAAGGATCACTGATACCACTACTACTGATGATAAATATAGATGAATGCTTAAAGCTACACAAGCTATTGATTTCCTCTTTTTTTCTTTTGTTCCTTTATTAACAGACATCTGTGTTATTAGGTTATTTTGCCGCTGTTACTTTAAGAGCTGCCACTGCTGAACGTGACATGGATCTGACACGCATGCTCGTAGTTTCATTCACGCTTTAATATGAAATGATGTAGGCTACAGCACGCGCCGCAGTGTTTGAGCATTGAAGAGTACGCTCTACAAGCACAGTATAACGGCTGACAGGACAGGAAAATTCGTTTTTACTGACATATGGCCTGACAACATCTCATCTGACCGCAGTTCACAGTTGCTCAAATGAAGCTCCTCGTCAGCTGTACTGTTTCCGTGCTCTTTTGACCGTCACCTGTCGCTGAGGTGAAGTGAGTGCACATCTGAAAAGTCTCCTGTTTTATGTAGTCCTAAAGACATTCTGCGTCTAAATAAACGCAATTCTTCTCAAGAAAAAAGAGACAGAAGCAGCAGTTGTGAGTGGGGTGGGCAACCATAGCTCCGCCCCTGCATTAACTGCGTTAAATATTTTTAATGCCGTTAAACTGGAAAAATTCATCACCTGCGTTAATGCGTTAAATTTTGACAGCACTATGTGGAACCAAATAAATAAGAAACAACATTTACTGGCAAAACGAATATTAAACCTTGGAGGCAACAGGCTTTTGCATTTCGTTTCGAAACTAAATCTCCTTTTTTTTTTTTTTTTGCAAGGGGACATTATCAGTTAGATGCTGCCTATAAAAAGAACCAAACAACCTCTGGCTTATTTCTAAACAATGAAAATGTTTAATTTCTTGATTTCATGTATTCAAACACACCACAAGTCATTTACTTTTGACAGAGAGAAGCCATTGTGATAAATCACTGTGCACTGGTTTAATATGGATCCAATTACCCGGATCTAGAGAAATGGAGAGAAACAGAGACAGATGGAGAAACTAAGAAACAGAAGAGAAAGCGTTGAAACTCAGGAGAGAAAGTGTGATCGAGATCAGACGGCGCAGTGGAAGTTACATAACTACAGCCGAGACAGAACCAGAGAGAGAGAAAATGAAAACCATATATCAAATATGACATAAGAACACAAGCAAAGCATTAGATCATAAACATCACACTTTAATGACATCTGCAGCCAAATGCTGTTTACATGGTGAGGTCAGTGCAGAGAGAAATAGCACAACTCAAAAAAAAGGCAGTATTTACTTATCATTTACTCATGTTGTTTAAAACCTGTATGACAGTCTTTCTTCTGTGAAACACAAAAGGATTTTTAGATATAATGAAAGCGCATGAGGACTGCCAATGTCAAGCTTCAAACAGCAAAACTGTCGTTGAAACTATTCATTGAAAATTTAGACACTCGCCTTTGCCCTCCTTGGTGCATTCATGATTGTTCAAGAAAGATGTGATTTGTAAACAAATCATTCCTTTAAGACAGTTCTTGCTGTTATCGTATTGATTAAATTCACAAATTACACTGTAAAAAAAATTATGTAGTTTTTACAAAATAATTTTGGCAGCTGTGGTTGCCAGAATAATTTTCTAAAAAATACAGAAAAACTATAAACACATTTACAGAACAAAACTGTAAAATTTACAGTATAAAGCTGTAATTTACAAACAAGGAAATTTGAATGTAAACCACTAAATTCAACAACACACACTGCTATTAAAATCTGTTTTGTACCTTTAACATACTGACAACCACCATAATAACGCAGGTGGTAAAAGAGAAAGCCACATGACGAATCAAAGCTCATCACAAGTAGCTTCGCCACAAGCAGAAGTATATACTAATATATAGAAGGTGCACAGAGTCATTCGTGCAAACACAAAACACCATCATGGTAACACACATGATATTTAAATAATGCAATAAACTTTCATTGAACAACAGAAGATGTAACATAAAGCCCAAATGTACATAACTGATAACAAAAACTATTAAAAAACATGATTATTTAAACAAAATACTTTCAAATGTGGAGTGTCACGCAGGGAATTCTGGGAATATCAGTTTACAGTTTTTGATTGTAAATTATACATTGATATGTTATTTGTTACTCCTAAAAACTGTACAATTAACAGCATTTTACTGTAAAATTACATGAAATGTCTGGTTAGATCTTTTACAGTTTTTCCCTGTATAAAGTACGGGAACTTACTGTTAACCTATTAACAGTTTTTTTCAGTAGCGTTTTTACAGAATTTTACAGTTAAAATTACACTTATTTTTGACAGTGTAGTCACCATGATTTTTTCACAAATTGACTGATTGTGGAAGATTTTCAGTGGAAAAAAAATGTTTGTACTACATGTAGGACACTTCTATGGTGCTTTTATGTCCTTTTTGAAGCTTTAGTGATGTTATATTGTAATTGTACGTCAAACAGTATCCAACAAATTTTCCTTTTCTCCTTTCAGGTTATAGAAAAAAGAATCGTAAGGGATTGTAAAGGCAAGAGGGTGAGTAAATCATGACTAAAAAAAAAATCATTATTGGCGAACATTACACAGCCATTCTAAATACTCTGGAGAGAAAGCTCATAGCTCAGTAATGCTACAGCATGCCAAAAATAGTCACATTTCAGATGCTGTACACTAAAATATCTCCAGAGCTGCCTTTTCCCCGTTACTCACGTGCAGTCGTGCATTTATTTACTCTTTTAATCTCTATTTTGAAAGAAATTAATATTTTTTTTTAGCAAGGATTTATTTAATTGATCAAAAGACATTTATAATGTTACCAAAGATTTCTATTTCAAATAAATGCTGTTCTTTTGAACTTTCTATTTATCAAAGCATCATGAAAAAAATGTATTATAGTTTCCACATAAATTGCAGCACAACTGCTTTCAACATTGATAATAATAAGAAATGTTTCTTATGATCACATGACAATGAAGACTGGTGTAATGATGCTGAATATTCAGCTTTGCATCACAGGAATAAATTACACTTTAAAATATATTAAGATGGAAAACAGTTATTTTAAATGGTAATAATATTTTACAATATTACTGTTTTCACTTTATGTTTTGATCAAATTAATCCAATAAATAAACTTCTTTTAAAAAACATTCCAAAAATCTTACCGACCCCGAACTCTTGAACAGAAGTGTAATACCATTTCTAATGGCAGTTTAACCATGTGAATATGCTGCTGTAAATGTGGCTGAATAAGTGTGAGCAATAAAAAAAATGGACAAGTGAGGCTGTTGAGCAGGAGTTGAGAAGGTCCCACTGGGCGGTCTGGTGCTTATATAACTGCCATGCTGTTCACTCACTCTCCCACACATCTCTGCTGCATTGTTTAAAAGTGTGACAGCAAGGAACTTTCCTGGGAAATGTCACTATCAATGAAAACGGGAAGAAGGGAGGTTGAGGGGTGACAGGTGAAGTATGTTTACCTTTCAGTGAAGCATACACATTTGTAGTCATACTCTCAAGAGCGCAGGATCGCTCATGCTGGCAAACAAAACACGCAAGCCAGTCTAAATGTGCTGCGGTACACTAGGCTGGATGTGGTGATATTTAAACAATGGTTAAAGACTTTAACAATCCCTTTTTCATTTCAATTATGTTTTCATGACGATAATTTGTCGTATTCACCTATTCATCAGTCAGCAATGATTCACAATGATTAAATGACACATTTCTTGTATGCTAAAAAGCAGCATTTTAAACTACATTTTCCACCCTCTCCAAAGCTTCTTTCTTCTGCTGAACACAAAAGAAGATATTTTGAAGAATGTTGGCAAACAAAAAGATGCCGGTAGTCATTGACTTCCACAGTATTCTTTTCCATATTATGTAAGTCAATGGCTACCGTCAACTGTTTGGTTGCCCACATTCTTCAATACATATTCTTTTGTGTTCAGCGGAACACAACTCCTACAAGTCTGGAACAACTTGAGGGAGAGTAAAATGATGACTGAATTTTCATTTTTCATTTTTAAGATACAGATTACATTCACCACAGCATTTCAGATGTCACACTAACTCGCTTGCGACGTGTTGTGCTAACCGACACCATCAGATATTTCAGGTTTTTTCTGTCCTCACCTTTTTTTTACTGCTAAAATTAGCCCTCGTCACAGTTACGCAAAGCTTCCAATGAAACTTTTCATCATTACTTCAACAGCTCATCTGTACGCTGCTGTCAGAGCAAATTCTCAGAGGAGAAACTGCTCTATTTTACAACAGCAACAGCAGACAGTGGAAAGCATTGTAACACGTAGCTCATGCACGTTGGATTGGCACGTTAAAGATAAATTAATCAAATTATCTGGCCGTTGGTTAGTTAAACTGTAGTCTCGTGTAGCCAGACCTTCAGACTGACGACTTAAGGTCTGGAATCTATGGTAGCTTTTATTGGTCAAGGCCCGCCCATGAGGCCATTTGACTGACATGTCAAACAACCAATCACAGTTCGTTTCGTTCAGCGTCACGTTTCAGGGCGTGGAAATGTCGCAACAATAACAGACCGGTGTGTAAAACTCTCGGACGTATTTTAAAGATTCTATGCCGCGAACTTTAAATATTTCACATACTTTTGAAAATCCAGCGTTTAGTTGATCCTGATAAGCGCTTGTTGTCACAGTTGTAAACACGACGGCTTTCTTCTTTCGTGAGGGGGTTTGTCGTCACGGCCATAGACATAATAAATATATTTATTATGTCTATGGTCACGGCATCTTTGTTTCCAGGCGGAACGTTAAAGAACGCGACACACACGTCTCTCGGAAATCCTGTACAATTCAACCAATCAGACGACGACTTCGAAACTCCTAAAGTGTTTCCACTTTTGTGTGCCATATGCATCAGACGTTTAGCCAACGTTCTGTGGGCGTGAAGTCTGAGGCTGAGACTAGTTAAACTGTTGCGAAACCAAATATTAGACCTTCATGGTTCTGGAAAGCTGGTGTAAACAGCATTTCAGGTCAACCAATCACAACCAATCACAGTTTGTTTCGTTCAGCGTCACGTTTCAGGGCGTGGAAATGTCGCGACAATAACAGACCGGTGTGTAAAACTCTCGGACGTATTTTAAAGATTCTATGCCGCGAACTTTAAATATTTCACATACTTTTGAAAATCCAGCGTTTAGTTGATCCTGATAAGCGCTTGTTGTCACAGTTGTAAACACGACGGCTTTCTTCTTTCGTGAGGGGGTTTGTCGTCACGGCCATAGACATAATAAATATATTTATTATGTCTATGGTCACGGCATCTTTGTTTCCAGGCGGAACGTTAAAGAACGCGACACACACGTCTCTCGGAAATCCTGTACAATTCAACCAATCAGACGACGACTTCGAAACTCCTAAAGTGTTTCCACTTTTGTGTGCCATATGCATCAGACGTTTAGCCAACGTTCTGTGGGCGTGAAGTCTGAGGCTGAGACTAGTTAAACTGTTGCGAAACCAAATATTAGACCTTCATGGTTCTGGAAAGCTGGTGTAAACAGCATTTCAGGTCTTGTCCACACTGGCCAGGAACCGCCCAATTAGATGTCCAGAAGGAGCATGACTAACAACTTAAAAGCTCAACAAAATCTGAAATCGATGATACTACAATAATACATGACACATACAAAGTGACAGCTGATTCAAATAACAGTGCAACAGTCTCTGCAAAGCAATGGGAACTACTGTCACCAATACTAACAAAACATATCTGCATGAACTTTTTAAATTCGCCAACCATTACACTACACTCACTTTAACTTTAGCTTTACATTTTACAAAAGGTTCCTTATAGCAGAAAGGAGTTCTTTACATGCTTTACACTCTTTGGGAAAACAAAACGGTTCTACTATGGCAGAAAAGCCCAAACCAGGGCCAGGGTCTTTTTAAAAATCTTTACATTTTTGTTTAATTTTTTTTTTTTTTTTTTTATGCAACATTTACTTTTGGCCCATGGACCTCATTCAAATTTTATTTTATTTTTAAAGGGGACACTGGATGCCCACAAGTTAGTACAAGTCTTTAGGGTCTTCATGAAAGGCCTGTAACATACTTTGGTTAAAATTCCTCAATGGTCATGTAAAATACCTTTTTTACCTCGTCAAAAACTTCCGTGGGGCATGTCGACACAAGACACGTGAATTCCTGCCTTGGACTCCATATATGGCTCGGAGGTGGTCTTATTCGAATAGTTAGCTATCTACATAGAAACCGGCTAAACTAAATTCGAAAAAAGCTGAAGTGAAAATTTCATCCAATGTTCCTTTTAGGAGTGTATTTATTTGGTGGGCTGCCTGAAAGAATCGACTATTGGTTATAAGTAAGTCCTGAATAATTAGGCTGGTTTCAGGTTGACCTGACTCAGATCGTATGCGTTTCTTAGAGACCATTTAATTAAGTATCTTCTTTTGAAGCAGCTTAATGATGCTCTGAATCATTCATACAGAATGCTGGGGTTATTAAACATTTGACAATTTTTACATTGACATGGGCTCTTAAAGACACAACTCTAATTAAAATCCTCTAATTAAATAAACACTTAAATGTGTATTTTGAACGTTTCCTAGTCTGAAAGAAGACGTTAGGGAAGGAAAATATCTTAAAATTCTCCAGTTCACGAAAACACACTGGTTTAGTTTGTATAGTGACCTGAATTAAAACACAAAATACTGATGAAATACAGAAAGAGAGCCTTCAAAAATTCTGACGCAGTTCCATCGTCACTCCCGTTGTGCCTTTCCTTTCCTCTTTAACTCATCAATTAGTCTCAGATTGCTCTGAGAGCATCACAGTAGGTGTTGGTAGCAGGTGAAACTAAATAGGATCAAGAGGAGTTTGACACTACCAGAGGAGCTGACAGGAAGTGTTAGATATCTCATTCATTATACTCCTCTGATGTGAGCACTTTTATGTGATGGTCAGCAGGAGATCTTCACAGCAGAGCACTCCATGCTGAGATGGTTGGGATACAGTCAGAAGGGTGAAGTTTTAAGGAAAACTAGGTCAGTCATTTTCCTGATGTCCCACACACACCAAAACTACACAGAGCAGGAATTTGAAGCTATTTAAAAACATGCCACATTTACCAAGTCCCTGGATTTGCTTTAAACACGACAGTCTGTCAATGAAAAACAAGCAGTGCTGCTACAGATATTAAAGCTGTTTGATTAACTAAATTAAGAGCATCAATATTTTTTTTTATTTATTTAACTAAACACTCCAAATGCTACAATGTTAACACTTTACATATTGCCTAATCTAGTTTTTTTGAAAAGCTTTGTCTTTTTGAACAAAAGTTTAATATTATTTTTTCAGCTTCCTTGGTTTCATAAGTATTCATTTTTCCCAAAGGGGTTATAACTCATTTAAGAGTTATACGCCATGAACAAAACCAACCAACAACGAGGCGAATCACAAATATAGCTGGAAGCAAACAAGTGTTTGAAAATCGTCTAAGAAGACAAAGGTATTTAATGTCTTTAATTAAAAAAAAAGAAGTACAATCCCATGAATCATTGCAAATGACAATGTGGAAATACAAAGCTCAAGATGTTTATATATATTGAGAAACAATATATTTTATGGGGGGTTTTTGTGCAAAAAGATGCATATACACATATTTAAATATTTTCTGGCTTCGATTATCATGGGCAATGTAGTTTTTCACCAGATGATTGTTTCGTTTTGCTTTTTTTGGAACCTGACTGTTGGACTTGAATGAAGGTTAATCCCCCCAAGACTTCTACCCCCGGTTTCACAGACAAGGCTTAAGCCTAGCCCTAGAATAAAATGTAAGTCTTATCTGTTTCAACTGAAATAAACTAGCACTGACTGATCTTAAAATATATCAGTGCCTTTGTTTTGTCTCAAGATGCACCCCAGTAATGTTTTTTTGTAAGTATGTTTATAAAAATCACTTAAATGTCCTAATTGAACTATGGCCTAATCCTGGCTTAGTCTAAACCCTGTCTGTGAAACCGGGCCCTAATGTAGTAATTTCTGATAAACAAATAAATCAATGTATTTCTTTGTGCATTGACAACATGTCTGCTTCCACATGCGAAGCTATAAATGCTAGCATGCTAACTGGCACGCATACAGTAGGTGTGTGTCTGATCGCTGGGAGAGGATTAGCGGGTGAATGGGTGGATTTAGCGGTGACAGAACTCTTCTATTAATCCCTGTATTACCACGCCAGTCTCATCTCATTTCTGTGGCCTGATCGGCCCTCCCTCCATCTCTCTCTTCACAAACACAACTGCACAGACTCCATCTCATATTTTATTTCTGCCTCCTCCACCTGTCCTACTGAGATTTTTCATTACGCTGTAATTTCTTCCTAACATGTTTTTCCTTGACTACACAGCATATGTCTCTCTTATCTTTTTGGATTACTATAATGCGCTTTATTTTTCTCAAATAATAAACAGCATATCCTCTTTTTAATGCTTTCTATTGTGCATTACTATTGTACATTTTAGGAGTATATGTCTAAATATGCATCCAAATTCTGAGTTGTAATAGCTATAAATTGCTAAAACTAGTTTGTACTTGCAAAACATGACGTGACAAAGCTAGGGGTAGTGTTGTTACTGTTATTTAAAACAAAAACTATTAAAATCATTTTAAGAAATTGAAATTAAATGAATGAAAAACTAAAAAAAATAAACAAAAAAATTAATAAATAAAATAAGGACTAATCTTGCCTTGGCAACTAACTGAAAAAGTACTAAAATTACTAAAATTAAAACTGAAATAAAAAAATAAGTAAATGACAAAAGCAATTGATAAAACTAAAAATATAAAAATAAAAGGTAATTAAATTATTTAAAAAATAAGTACTGGTAGTATATAAATAATGTAGTATTAAATATAGTGTCTGGCCCAAGTCTTAATGATATTCTGGAAACTAGCTATGACCATATAGATATATGGATCCCTCCATGAATTTAAGTTTTGTCATTCACAATAGCCATAGTCCACTGTTTTGTCATCTGAAGCCCTGCTAAACTAATCCAGATTTGGCTCAAAATCAACCTTCAAATCGTTCTCAATCACTGAGAGTAGAGATTAGTCAAAGATGTCAACTATAAGCAAGCCATTAAGGAATTGGGGAAAAGATGAATACAACAGATTGATTTCTCTGTAAATTCAATATAAGGTAAAGCCTTTCAAACAGCTACTTTTTAAAACATTTGTGTCCAGCATCATGAGCGAAAGAGACCATTGACAAAGCAACAAAGTCCATACACAGAGTGTACACAAACTGTGCAACTGGAGCAATTTTCACTAAATTTCATATTTACAAGTACGCTCAAGTTACTTTGGTTGGAGCAAGATGGCAACCTTTTCTACAAAATAATCCGCAGAAATTTTAAACTCTACTTCTATAAAATGATGGATAACGAATGTCCATCAGGTGTGTTTTTTGTTTTTAATGTTTTTATTCAGTTTGAGAAGGTGCTGTAAATTGAGTTGTTACATATTTCATCATAATTCTATGCTGTTTGCATATTTTGTAATTTGGCTAGTTTTATTGTAAAAGGAGAAAAAAAATAATACTTTCAACAAATTTACCATCAACACAGACAGCCCATATTTCCACGTTGGACTTAAAAGAAAATTTAGAGTTTCCAACTGACACTGGGGTGAAGTTAATGCACAGTCAACTCGTAAATACAATTTTTCCAACATGACTTTAATGCACCATTAGAATTCACATTCATCGCAGAATTCTATGTTTAGGAATTTGAATGTTTTGGCCTACAAACCTATAATGCATAATAGGGCTGCACGATTATGACAAACATCATAACTGTCGATTATTCGCTTGAAATTGTAATTGCGATTATTAACTACGATTAACACAATTTACATTGAATGATGTTTATACCATTGTTTGAAGCAACTGCATGTCATTTTTATATAAAAATAAACAAGCTGAAAACATTTAAATGGAAAAACTTTTATTGCTTTTCTATAGTATTAAGCCTATTCATTGGATTGGTTTCTTCTTTAAATTATAAAAAATATGCATGGTATTATAATGTTAAACTGAAACTATAATTAAAACAATGGAAAAACCCTTAAGATAACCTGTAGAAAGAAATAAAACACATCTTAAGCACTCAGAATAACATAAGTGGACTTATGTTTATGTTACGTTACGATTATTGCCTTTTTGAACGATTACGTAATTGTGGCATCCATAATTGTAACTGCGATTAGAAATTTGATTAATTGTGCAGCCCTAATGCATAATATAACGAAAATTAGAAATGTTGCCTCTGCAACTAACTGAAAAAGTTGAAGTAGGCCTACTAAATTTTCAAAAACTTAGAAAAGTTAGCTATAAGTTATACAGAAATAGCTAAAAACAACAAAAGCTAATAAAAATGATAAAAGCACATAACAAAATAGCTAAAACTTATACTAAAATTAAAATTATAAAGTAAAAACTGAAAATATAAAAATAAATGCTAATTCGGAATATGAATAAATACTATAATGGTATATAAATAACTCAAAATGTTGTAAGTGGTTGATAGGTGGTTTCAGTCTCTGCCCCAAGTCTTTATTGATACTCTGGAAACTAGATGAACATAAATATATGGATTCCTCCATCAATGTAAGTTATGTTGTTCGCAAAGTGAAAGTCCATTGTCGCACGCCATTAGAATTCACATTCTTCTGTCGACTATGTTTCGGGCCTACAAACCTACAACGCCATAATCCATCAAATGTAGAAATAAAACCTTTCGAAGGCCAAACAAGCAAAGAAATAATTGAACAAGCAACCATAAACCTTACCCCTCCATCCGTCCAGTTAGTACGGTCCATACAACTTCAACTGCTGGTCACTGGACCGCGCCAACACTCCTAAAGTAATGGGGAGGGCGATGTGTGCCGCAGGTCTGTCTGTGGCGCCGACGCCTGTGGCTGTTACTCTGCCAGGAACCGTCAGCTCACCTAAGATGCATTAGCTAATGATCTTACATCCTGTCCCCTCCTCGGAGCACTTCCTCCCGAAGCCGTTCAGGCAGCGGATGACTGACTCAGTGCTCCCGGTCTGAGACAGCACGGCTAAATCCTGTCTAATGCCTCCACTGAGAGACCTTACCTTTGAACCTAAACGCTGGCCTGACGGGACGACACGCACACCACGCTACATGACCATCAATATGCAGGCTTCATTATATCTGATTTCCTTCAGAAAGATTCTCATTTAGGCAGGATAAGAAAATGACCCCACAAACAGATGCCGCGAGTCATTTTAGAAAAAAATTCTGGGCTCAGCAGAAGCGAATGGCCACATAAACTCCCTTACAAAAATTTACCATGGTAAGCATACATTGTCCACCAAAACATCATAGATAATTTAAGTCATTGTTATTACAATATAAATTAAATTAAAAAATAATCAAAAATAAATTATAAAATTAAGTTAAATTAAAAAACTGAATTAAATTTTTAAAAATCTAATTAAATTAAATTAGCCAGGGAGAACTTGGTTACAAAAAAAGTGCACTTAATTGTATTGAATGTGCATTTGTTATGGACTTCAAATCTTAAAAGTATATTTTTTCAAAAAAAAAAAAAAAACTGTACTTGCAGAAAACATGATATTAAGGAAATAAAAGGCCACTTACGTGTACTTAAAGATGTTACTTAAAGTAAATTTTTTAAAAAGTGCACTTTGTAATAATTTTAATTTAGTAAAAAAAGTGCAATTTATATCAGTTTTAATCTTAATAATAATATTTAATCTTAATAATTATGCTTTAAAAAAAGTACATTTATTTTTATGTGTTGAACAACATACTTAAGTATGTTATAATTTTAACTGTAGTCAGTCAGTCAATATTACATTTAAAGCTATTTATATTTATTCATATTAATATATTTTAGTTGTACTAAATTGCAACTTCATCATTACCAATATGTAGTTACAATGCATGACATTAAAGTATATTTTAGTTTATCACAAATGCTTACATTTAGCAGCACACCTTAACAATATTTATAAGTAAGATAATATAAGCAATTATGAAATTAGTGTGATTTTTGACCCACTTACGTAGGACTTAAGCACATCTTTTATATATAAAGTTCATCTGATTGCATTTAATATGACACATTTTCATTTAAATGTAAATAAAATCAATTACGTGTTCAAAAACATTTAGTTTGAACTTGTGTATTCTGTGAAGTACATTCATTTTAAAATAAGTACACTTTTTTAAAAGTATACTAAAGTGTACTTCTTTTTCACAGGGATTAGGATGTACCTACAGCTTAAATAGACCAACAAATAAAAACATGGTGTCCAAAATAACTAGTAAATCAAAAGAACGTAAATGCTTTTCATCTGTTATCAAGTCATATTACAGAAAAAAACAGTAATGGGAGCAACCACTGTATAGTTGTTCAACTAATCTCAGCTTTAAACTCCACAGCAAAACAGCTTCTGATGCTTTAGCGTCACATTTCCTGCCTGTATTTACATTTCTCAGGTCAAGTGTAGATAAGCTGGAGTTTTAGGAGCAAACATTCCCTCAAAGCAGTCTAGCCCCCGTGCTGCAACGCCTTGTATCGTTTCACTGTTTATTTATACAGCGTTGAGGGTGACGCTATTTATAGATGAGCCAGCATATCCCAGCCACTCAGATGCCAAAGCACTGACCCATATCTGAGACGGGTTTCTGCATGCCAGCTGGCGTTCACAGCCAAACAATAGGCTAATGTAGCATGTTAACACGCTTCCTAGTGGCACTAATGTCCGTTTATTAATGCTTACTGTTTTTATGAGTCACCATACTGCCTGTTTAGCATGACAGAATGGATTTAACTCGTTTGCAAGATTTTTACAGATTTCTATCTGCTGCTACAACAAAACCTCAGAGTAACTGCCAATTAGCAAATGACAAAAAATTCACAAATGAGATCTCTTTAATATCTCAGTTGCAGGGTTATTATAGTAAACGAAAACTAAAACCATTAATGAACTGAAATAAAGTTTAAATGAAATAAAATGAAATATAAAAACCTTAAACTTATATTTTAGCTAGTTGTCAACACAACATTTCTCATTTTTATTTAGTTTAACTTGATGCACTGAAATAACTAAAACTAAACCTGACATAAAAATGAATAAAAAATATTTACATTTAATAATAACAACAATAATGATGACAAAAACAACAAAATTACTATAACTAAAATTTAAATAAACACAGAAAATATAAAAAAGAAAACCAATTCAAAACAATAATAAAATGTATAACAGCATCTCAATTATACTAAAATAACACTGATCAGAAATAGAGAAAACAAGAGACTTTTGCTTCTCAGAAGCTAATAATTTCCCATTTTTCCACCGGAGATTCAGAAAAGATGTTTTAGTCAAAAAATGCCTCAAACTGTGCTCAGATTTGCCAAGAAAATTTTGCCAAGATCTAAAGTCAGATTTCAGTTTCAACTCAAACATTTCTCTTTATAATGTGCAAATACAATTATTTAGGAAATGCTATCCACATTCATTTTATAGCTGCATCCTTATCCTATCATATAGATTTTGAACCTTTGTATAGCACTTAAATCACTGAAATTAGATGTTTAGAAAAATTGCAATCTGCTATTTCAACTGCAGGTTATTTTATATTCAATTACCTATTTTTTACCCTCTGTAAATCAAATAGATATTTGTTTCAAAGTAGAACAAATCCTTTCACAAGGCAAAAACAACAGCCAATTGGCACATCTGGCAATGTGAGACAAAGCTGATACTTAAGTGAAACATCCTAAGCCTCCCGAGCTAAAAAAAAAAAAAAAAAAAAAAAGGCATCTTCTGAGGAACAACATTTCTCAAGGCCGACTTACTGTGCAAAAGCCATCTGGCTGTAGAATAATCCCAAAGTCATTCTGACTTTTGACTAATAAATCAATAAAGGAGGTCATCTAGGTTTATCAGACAAATATTTTGGCCCGTATTGACAAATAAGGCTGAGAAATACCACATCAGTGTGACCGCACTGTTTGGATGAACAATAGGCCATGATACATATTCTATTTTGGGTACAGAGTGATGTAAGTTGTGTCTAAGTGTGTGTGTGGGTATGCATTCTGCTCAAGGAAACACCAGGAAAGAGCCTTGACTTCTTCCTGCGATTGCTCTGTGCACAAAAACACACAGTCAAAAATAAAACACACAAATTAAACTTACATGGTTAGCAGAATGACGCAGGAACAATCACATATACATTCTTCCCAGGATTCAACAGCAAACCGGATCATGTAAACATACAAATGCACCAAATTAGAAACTAACTTACAATGCATTTGATGCAAGGAATGTCTAACCTACACACACTTTCACGCTGACGCAAACAAGACGTCCACCCAGCAAGCAAAACAGACAAACATGCATTTTACTCACAAATCAATGCAGTGTTTAGTACAAATGAGATCATTTTATAGTTTTTATTAATAGCTTGAATTCATTTTTAAGTTTTAGTTAAAGTTTTAGTAAATTTGTTGTTTTTTGTCCATTTAATTTGTGGTTTTTGTAAATGTCTATATAGTTTATTTATTTTTATTTTTTACATTTTTATTTCAGTTTTAGTTTGTTATTTTAGTAAATCAAGCTCAACTACATGAAAATGAGAACTGCTATTTTTTTTGGCAACTAGCTGAAATTAAACAGGTTTCAGTTAACGTCTATATTATTTCATGTAATGAAAATGTATTTTTAAGTTTTTAGTTTTAGTTAACTATGATGTCTTTAGAACAAACAGGAAAGAAATAATATAGTTTAAGGAAAGCAACTGATAGACCAAATCATTCATTATTACTAAATGTAAAATTATTTCAAAAACCCATCAAGCTAGTTTGTAGTCTCATTATTCATGGCTAAAAGGAGCAACTAGTGACAGTGCAGTGGTGTGGTTCAAAGCTTCAGGCCGCATCCCACTATGTTTAAAGCACTCAAAGACCAGAAAAACTACAGCGATTTTTACTTCAGGCAATCAGTAACATTTAAAATACATAGGTTACATACACTGCATAAAACTATTTTAATACTGCATTAAAAAAAATGATATGCAATATGAAAAATGTTCAGTGATTTCACACAGATTATGAATCTCTTTGCATATTCACTTAAATTGGATGTTTCAAAAAATGACATTTTAATTGGAGATTATTTTATATTCAATGACCTATTTTTACCTTCTTAAATCAAATATACCAGATACTGGTTTCAATGCAGAATAAATCATCTCATGAGGCAACTGGCACATCTGACAATCTCAAACTCATCACAGGAAAGAAAAGATGCATATAAATACTCTTTTTTCTGCTTATAGCAGAAGAAACAAGATATATTGTCAGACAATATAAGCTAAATCTTTTGCCCTAACCAAACAACACAACACATTTGTTTTTAATAAAAGTATTGCTCACCAAGGCTGCATTTATTTGATTAAAAATACAGTAAAAACAGTAATATTGTGAAATATTATTTCAATTTAAAAGAACTGTTTTCTATTGTAATATATTTTAAAATGTAATTTCTTCCTGTGATGCAACGCTGAATTTTCGGCAACATTACTCCAGTCTTCAGTGTCACACGCTCCTTCAGAAATCATTCTAATATGCTGATTTGCTGCTCAAGAAACATTTCTTATTATCATCAATGTTTGATGAATTAAAAAGTTCAAAAGAATAACCTTTCAAATGAAAATCTTTTGTAACAATGTCTTTAATGTAACTTTTGATCAATTTAATGCATCCTGTCTGAATAAAAGTATAACTAAAAAATAAAAATAAATAAAACATTAAATTAAATTAAATCATAATATCGTACAGACCTCAAACTTTTGAATGGTAATATATATATATATCAGGACTAAAAGACAATAAACACTATAAATGTGTGGCAGAGCAGCACATCTGATTAGATGTCACACATGGATTCTGCAAGCTAATAAGGCCAAGTCAGGTCACGCTAATGAAACTCTGGCAGGCTTAGTCGGTTTCACCTTACATGACTTTGACAAAACACTTGACAAAGAACTGATAGGCAGAATGATGGAATTAAAATGCTGGGAAGTTGTAATGGTTAGTTTGATCCATCACTCAGAATTTCCTGAAGTATTTCTGTACTTCAACGCCTTTCAGCAACTCTTAATACCTGTTCTTGACTGTAAATGTTTCATCAGTGCATGCTATTCCAAATAATAAATTAATCTTTCATCAAAGCATCCTATAAAACAACCTTCCTTTTCCACTCACTAAGGCCTGAAGGATCTTACATTTTATTATTATCATGCTGTTTAGGTTAAAAATTCACCATATTACAGAAGTAAAATAGCTTGCAAATTTACAGTATATTAACTTCATCTAAAGTATATCATCAACTGTAACTTTAAAATTACACAAATTCCTCATTAATTGATGTCAATCTATGCAAAACTGCAAATAACTATATCCTTGCTAACCTAGAATATAAACACATTATCAGTTCATTTAATCACTACCATCTCAACCACCAAGAGTCAATTTCTCTTGTCCACGGCTAATTATAGCTACTCATGCAATACAAAACGTAAACACACCCAAACAAATGTACTGTTATTTGTCGTGCCAATAAAGTACAATGAACTGAGCCAAACAGCTTCTATTGTCCGTTCTCATCTCCATAGCCCTCTCAGATCGTATATTACTGTCCAATGATGTCAGACTCTATCAGTCTCCACCTTTAGCTTCTGCTAGTCATCCAAGACTGTTTGATCCGATGTCCAATAACATCCCTACCCACAGAGATTAATCAATACTTAGATTATTTGAACAAACATTGAAAGGCCCAGACAGACTTTTTAGCATTCTAGAGCTAAATATTAACAATTATATCTGAGGAGTTGACCTATTGAGTCCAAAGAATTTCATACAAAGCAGACTGTACTTCACAACGCTTGGGTGGTTCTCAGAAATGAATCTGCATGGATATGCAACTAATTGAGCCTGTTAGAGAAGCCAATATTGGATTGAACGAGAACCAGGCCATCCTGAAATTGAGTCTAGGCGAGGCATTAATGACTAAGCGACCAGCTTTAACTGTGTCATTTAATGCACAGATCACACAGATGGTCTAAATAGTCCTGAAGTGGGATTTTGGAGCTGCTCTTCAAAGGAAAGCTTCGTATGACCTCATTACTTGTGATGAAAACTAGTCTTGGAAACTTTCTGCTAGGCGTGTCTGAACGACGTTTTCATACATTTTAACCGCAATACAACTAGAAATGCATGAAATCTAATTTGACAACGAAAAGTCACAATGTTAAACCAAGGAAATGCCAAACAACTATCCAGACCATGTGGCAACTTCTCTCACATTCAGATCCGCAGTTCACTTAACCAAAACAGGTTTTTATTGCCAGATGTCACGAAAGAACCATCTCAAGCTCTAACGGGAACTTTAAATTAGTATTTTCTTCAGAAAACTCATATCAGTGATTTCTTGGCACTTTAAGGAACTCAGAAACCCCACAACTGATCTGAAAACCTATAAAGAACCACCAAAAACTGTAAAGAACCAAACAGACTCAACTCAAAAACCCCACACTGCACATATTGTTTTACAAGAAGTTTTTTCACTGAACGTAAGAACTATAAGTTCATATTGTATAAAATACCTATGTAGATTTGATGTATAAAAACAAATTGGGAATCAACATCCTAAATAATCTATGCTGGTTATTACACATTTGTATATTCTGTTTGTTTTTAACCACTACAAGGCTCATGCCACACTGGCAGTTTTGGCAAAAATCCCAAATGAAATCTACATAAATACTGTCAAATGAATCTGATAATTATGTGAGGCAGTGATTTATTCTACATATGCAAGAAAATAACCAGTTCTCAACCACTTTTAACTGGTTCAAGCATATGCACACATGAAATCCTGAACCATCTGGGGGCCAAATTCTCCAATATTGTATTCTAGGCACCAACAGTATAAAATGTAACATATTTAAATAGATTATATAATATTCATGCTTTGTTTCCATATTAAACAATATGTGACCCTGGACCACAAAACGAGTCTTAAGTCGCTGGGGTATATTTGTAGCAATAGCCAAAAATACATTGTATGGATCAAAATTATCGATTTTTCTTTTATGCCAAAAATCATTAGGATATTAAGATCATGTTCCATGAAGATATTTTGTAAATTTCTTACTGTAAACATATCAAAACTTCATTTTTGATTAGTAATATGCATTGCTATAAGAACTTCATTTGGACAACTTTTCTCAGTATTTTGATTTTTTTTGCACCCTCAGATTCCAGATTTTCAAATAGTTGTATCTCGGCCAAATATTGTCCTATCCTAACAAACCATACATCAATGGAAAGCTTATTTATTCAGCTTTCAGATGATGTATAAATTTCAATTTCGAAAAATTTACACTTTAGACTGGTTTTGTGGTCCAGGGTCACATATTCTAAAGAATATGTGCTCATTATAATGCATTTACCATTTTATCAAAATAATGGATGCAATATTTTAGTAAACAAGTGCATGAAAAGCAACCAGGTCTAGTTATTGTTACTGTTCAAACATATACACAATAAATCTTGGCAGTCTTTGTGGCAAATGCACAATAAACAGTGTATTTTGATGCACCAGGAAAACTTTACATTTACTCCACATTTCAGACTTTAAATGTGCCTAGAACTGAATGTCAGAGAATTTGGCCCTCAAATGCTACAGGTCCTGAGCGTCTTATTATAGGCTTGTTGGTTTAAGGATAAACACAACAGAAAGCCAGAGCCTGTGGCATCTGAGGGACCAATTATCTGACATCCAATTCTAGACCTTTAAAGTGGTACACTGTATTGTATAAAATGTTTAAGTAATACATTTAGTATTCAAATCATGCTTTTTAGAATTTATTTTCTTAATAATCAATATCCAACAATAATGTGAGGATTGTAATTGTAATTTAATTACTACAAAATGCATTTATTAATTTGGCAACTAATCCAAATGAAATGCACATACAGGTAAACACTGTCACTTACCGTCAAATAAAGGTAATGATGGATTGAGAGCTGAAATAAACACACGGGGATGCTCGGAACAGCTGATGTGCGCAGCTGAGGGCCTCTGTGCGGGTCCAGCGCACTTCTTCCTCCTCTTCCTCCTAAACCATCGGTCTCAACGACTCCACAACCCGACCGAACCTCCTCGAACCCAGCCCAGCTGATATTTACTGCGCAGTGTCGGTCTGCGTCCGTGCGCTCGGTGTGCCAGTCTGGATCCAGCCGCGTTCATCACTTATTCATCTACAAAGAGCCCCGTATCTGCTCAATGCCACCTCATACCCACTGAAAACACTCGCACAGGAACAAAAACACGCGTGTGGCCAGGCGCACAGCTTCATCTGAGCGCTCAAGAGAGGCGTTGTGGTGAATGTTGCTTTGCATTTGTGTTGGATTAATTCCACGGGCTTTGCGTCTGCTTTTGTTTTGAGCCTCCGCGCAGCTCACGAGAGGGAGACGTTCACTCACACTCTGTTGTGATGTTCGATTCGCCAACGAGTCAGTTTGCTGAACCGGTTCTTTTGGATGATTCGTTCTGAACGATTCGAAAAGCGCGTGTGATGGGCTGTTCACACAGAATTGGTTCTATATAGAGACCCACAAATCGTTTACCGTTTCGATTCTTTTCGTATAAGACAGAGAGTTAAGCTAAAGTTACATAAAATAGTAGTTAAACAACATAAAAATGTATTTTTAAAAGTTGTGTAGTTTTATTTACTCGTATACACCACCTTAAAAATAAATGAAATGCTAAAAACAGCAATGGCCAAAGACCTAAAAGAAAACTGTGCAGACAGAATGCAAGAAAACTTCCTGAATAAATGGCGCCACCTTTAAAATAAGCTGCAACAGCAATATATTGTACTATAAATGTATTTTACTAGAAAAAATTAAAATATAAAATGCAACTCTGTCTTAATAAACGCTGTAACGGCTAAAAATACGTGAACACTTATGGAAACAACTTGTTGAAACACTTTTGTGAACACTCAAAGGATCCATTGAACCGTTTGCTTGGACACAATTTATGGAAATGAATCACCCGAACAAACTGATTCAATAAGGTGAACTGATTCATTTCAAACAGAGGGGGTGATCAAGGGTGGAGACGTAGAAGAAAAAGAAGCTTAATTTGCTTAGTAATAGAATAGGTCACCTAAAAATTGCAATCTGCTTAAAATTTGCTGACCAAAACAGATTTTCACTTCACAACCCATGACAGACATAATCAATGGACTGAAGGCGTGTGGATTATTTGTGAATTATTGTGTTGTTTTTATCAGCTGTTTGGACTCTCATTCTGACGGCAACCATTCACTGCAGAGGATCCATTGGTGAGCAAGTGATGTAATGCTACATTCCTCCAAATCTGTTCCCATGAAATAAACTCATCTACATCTTGGATGGCTTGAGGGCGAATACATTTTCAGCAAATTTTCATTTGGGTAAACTATTACTTAGCACTTTGCAAGCACTGTAATAAAATAATTACCTTTACAAAAAGTTAGCGCACATAAGGCTGAATTACTTATAAAAATATGAAAAAAGTCTGTTTGGAGCTGAATTAATTTCAGAAAAGTGTAGTGTGTAGATGAATATAAAATATTAGGGATTTCTGTATAACGCTCGCCATTCCTGTATACATGTTACTTAAACGCACATAAACACTCATACTCTGGCTATACAATTCTAATAAAATACAACACCATGTAATGAACTGCAAATACGCTTTAGGGCTCCATGAATATTTGACTAAGCTGACAATTGTAATGTACTTAAATTCCTTAAATTTTTTTAAGCTTCTTAAAATGTACTGTAAAACTCATTCTTCACCTGAACTAACACATAAATCACAACTCAAACAATGCATGGATATAATAAATTAGTTTACTGAACAAAAAAGTAAAAAATATTGTGTATTTTGTACAATTAAAAGCAACTATAAAATGGAACCTGTGAGTCTGATCATTGAGTCAGACAGTACAGTAAGTATAGATGACATGTCGGGCCATTTCCTTATTACCACTGGACTGGTAAATAAGGGATAGGTTGTAGGCAATCTCTCTTCTCAAGTCCACTTGATCATCATCAATCCCCTTCAAATGACAAGAGAAATCATTTACATTTCACAAAGCATTTAAAACAGCCTATTAATACATGGATAAATATACATACACACACACACACAGCATGCAGCCTTTAAATGTGTCTCTCATGTTGTGAGAATCTGGGAGGTCTCTGAGATGATTTATGGATGCATGTTGGATCATACAGATTTTAAATGAAAGCATCTTACCTCCAGTTTGAGTGGGGGGAGGGTGAGGGCTTTCTCATAGTAGTGAATGGCTAAATGACCAAGTCCGAGCTGGTGTAATGCCCGACCGATATTATACAGAGACTCTTGACAATGACCTCTGAGATCCACATAGCGCCACAGGAATGAGAAACCCTGAGAAACAAGCAAAATGTGTTATATGCGCAGACACAAATTCATTAGTCTATCTAAACAGGGACGTCTGCTTAAAATGACTGTTTTTATTAATTGCTTATTTACTATTACTACTAGTCTTGAACTGAAATAACTCCTAATGTCAAGGGGGAAAAAACACGCTAAATTTTGCCTAATTAAAAGGAAGCGTACTTTAGGAACATTAAGACTTTTTGCCATTATTTTTATGACAATTAAGCACTTTTGCCCCATAAATTCTAATTACTTCAACATGTAAAATAAAAAATATAAAAATAAAATAAAATAAATCTGTTATACAACACTTTAAAAAATTTTAAAAAATAATATAATATAACATAATATACTGTAATATAATATAATATACAGAATTTTATCTTTCTTATAATGAAACCTTTTTTTTTTCTTTTTTATAATTTTATAGCATGTTCTATTAAAGCTAACTTAAGAGGAAATTTCAGCAACTTTGCTTCCAAAAGTAACTAGTTTAGAAAAACACACATCATACTGTACCTGCACAATGAGTGGATGCCTTCTCATGACAAACCTCTGACAGGCCATATGGAAGAACGTGAGACCAACAACAAAACTATGAAGAGGATGATCAGACTGGTTTCTGAACGCCTGCATGTACTGACCTATTCAGTGAAGACAAATAATAATAATAAACTAATTATTGTGCAGTTTCCACCAATTATGCCATATGACTATGCTCAAATGTAAATCAATTATACAACTACCTATGACACACTCATGTGAAAAACCTAGTAATAAACACCAGAACTGTGGCATAGCAAATGTCTATACCGTACCGAGTGCATGTTTGAAAGTCCCAGAAACCAGCGAGATGTGTCCATTGAGAAGGTATAGCGCATGGTTATCGGGGTGTTTGAGCATGAGACGAAGGCAGAAACGATGATGTCTGGCATCCTGAGAGTGCAGGGTAACCTGATTAAAGACGTTCCACAGCTGAGTCCGTTCTACATTGTCCATTAACATCAACCTGCAACAGTTAGAGTATATATAAAGTACTTAAAGACAAGTTCTCTATTGAGAAAGAAGCCCAAATGGTCACTTAAAGCCACTTCTCAATCAAATAAATAGCACTTTGGAATCAAATAAAGAAACTTTCAGCCTCAAATTTGATTTTCAACCCACTATTCCTCAAGGAGAACCATTTCTCAGATATTAGGCTTGAGGTTATCTTAAAATTTAAACATATGTTGACCCTTGTGTGATTGTTTATGCAGTATTTCGGCTAATTTGATCATTGTTTTATGTATAAAACTCATAATCCTGCATTTCCACCAAAACTATTTATTTGGGTGGTAAATGTGAGATTGCGTGTTTTAAACATATTCTGTTTACTGTGTTTTTAAAAACAGATTAAATTAATATACATGAAATAAGAAGAAAAAACTAAAAAAAAAACATTTAATCAGTTAAATAAATTAATTAATAAGTAATAAATTAAATAAAAAATTAAATAAGTAATAAATTAGTGGACAATGCAGGATTCTGTGTTTTAAACATGATAAAACAAATTAGCCAAAATAGTGTATAAACAAGCACATAAATAAGAAATTAAAAAAATAATTTAAAAACTCAAAATAAATATAAATTTAAGAAGTTTTTTTTAAAAACACAGAATAAAGAATATCATCGTAAAAACACAGAATCCTGCATTTCAGAATCCTTTTTTTTTTTGTGAAAAACACAAGATTCTGTGTTTTAAACATGGTAAAAATAAATCAGATTAGCCAAAACACTGCATAAACAAACCAGGTTTTGATTCATTGGCTTATTTTATTTAGGATGCTGTATATACAGACACATTTATCTGACCTTATATAGTTATAAGCTTTGCGGAAGTTGAAGTCGAGGAATGCGGCGGACAGGCCAAGGTATTCCAGCTCTTTGCGCTTTACGCGGTCGTCGTAGAAGGAGTAGTACTCTAAAGTGGAGTCCACTAACAACTCGGCCTCAGCAAAGCGCTTCACCTCACACAGAACGGCCAAACAGCGCAGTAACAGCTTCCACCAGTCGTCTCGAGAGAGGACGCTCGTCTTACCTTAGAGAGAAAGACACTGACATACTTAGGCAGATGTGGAGACATCAGCTGAAAAGGTAGGATGTTTCAGAAGAGGATTTATAAGTTACAAGTTTACAAAGATTTGTTGTAAATATTATCGATCATACAATTCATTATGTGAGCTTAAAGTCCGAGGAATGGCACAATGAATGAGTGTTCCTGTAGTTAAACCTGATGTGCTTTACCTGTCACATCCAGATACGCAGCCTCCTGGTCAACAATCTCTGTCAGTTTGTTGCGTGACGCTTTGATAAGCTTCAGATGTTTGACACCAGAGGTCGTGTCAGAGACGACGCACACCTGAGCCCTCACCATCGCCACCTTCACAAAACAGAAAACACAACCACATCAACAACTTTAGATTAAAAGAATTCATTCTGTGAAAAATCTCAAGTCTCCTAAACCTGGTAGTCAGAGAGCAGGAATGAACCACTAGCTCTTTAAGAGTGGATGAATCAAATATTAGCTGGGGAATCGATTATAAACTGATACAGGCTTATTCAATTGTATACAGACCGATTAATCAGATGTAGTTTGATATAAACGTATTATTTAGGTATAGACAAAATACGATAGCAGACTATTAACAAGAGATTATCTGTGACAGTCCTGTTAAATTTTTGTATTCTTGGAGCCTAGGTGTTTCACAGACAAAATATGAGAAATACAGCATGCCTAAACTTACAGTCAATTAGTTTCAGTTTGATATATGCCAATTAATGAAAAATAGTCTGATCAATCAGATATAGACAATGTATATGGAGCTACAAATATTGCCCAATTTAATGGTTACAGTCCAATACTGGCCAATTTTATTTGATACACGGTGATCAATAAAATATAGAATATCAGAATACGGTGGACAGAAATATTAACCATTTATTTGAATACAGACAGATGAAGGTGTGGATTAATCAGATATGGACTGATATACCGTACCA
>JAFVLL020036586.1:14010-32601 GCA_021397915.2 Tor tambroides | reverse complement strand
CGACAGTGGAGTCATTCAGATTCCTGGGCACCACCATCTCCCAGGACCTGAAGTGGGACATTCACATAGACTCCATTGTGAAAAAGGCCCAGCAGGGGTTGTGGTTCCTTCGCCAACTGAGGAAGTTCAACCTGCCACAGGAGATGCTGGAACAGTTCTACTCTGCTATCTTTCAATCCGTCCTCTGCACTTCAATAACTGTCTGGTTCAGCTCAGCTACCAAATCTGACCTCAGAAGACTACAGAGGGTAGTCCAGACTGCTGAGGGAATCATTGGTACAACCCTCCCCACTCTCCTAGAACTGTACTCATCCAGAGTGAGCAAAAGGGCTGGCAAAATCACTCTGGACCCCTCACATCCAGCACACTCCCTCTTTGAACTTTTGCCATCTGGTCGACCCTACAGAGATCTGAGCACCAGAATGGCCAGGCACAGAAACAGTTTCTTCCCTCAGGCAATCCATCTCATGAACACTTGACAATAATTGTGGAACACACAACACTATTATACACTTATACACTTACGTATCAACACACATACTTAGTTTACATTTCGAATTTGCACATAATATACATACAAAACTGTCTATTGTATTACACCTGTACATACAACTGCCAATTTGCATATTGTTATTCCCTATTTACTTGTTCTATTTTTATTCTTTTATTATCTGTGTTTTTTGTTCTGTCACTGTCATACTGTTGCACTGCGGAAGCTTCTGTCACAAAAACAAATTCCTCGTATGTGTAAACATACCTGGCAATAAAGCTCATTCTGATTCTGATTCTGATTCTGATTGTTACTCATTTAACTTGTGAAGACATTAGCCAATCAACAGAAGTCATTTGCATAAGTCTGAAAGGTACTGTAGCTAAAATAGGCTGTTTAATTGGCTTTTGGTGGACGAAACATTGACTAACATTAGAAGGAATTTATAATTAATGTTGCATATAGGCTCTTTAACTTACTGCCAGCTTAAAGACGCACTTACAAGGGTAGAAAAGCCCTTTAACAGTTCAGGGTTACTCTTTACAATATTTGCTTTAGTATATGAATGCTTCAAATTCGACTTGTGTGAAATCTAATCATGTGCCTCAAGTATATCAGCTTAAATCCTTAATATGTCATGTTCAATTGTCTTATTGATCCAAGCTTGTGCTCTAAACTCATGCTTTGTTGAACAGAGTCTTCAGACGGGTGGCCAGCTGCAGCCAGAGCCAACTTTCTTCTCAAACGCAACGATCTTTTTTTGATTTCAGAATGCATTGACCCAGCAGGCAGACTAAAAGAATACCTGTGTGTCTCTGTGCTCTGGTGGCCCGCAGATATAACTAGAACGGTAACAGAAACTGTCAGGCAGGCCAAAAACTTCATTCTAAATCCAAACAGTGCTCTGAAGCTTGTCCTGATACCGAGCTGTCTGGATTCCTTTCAGCAGCACAAAGTGCTGGAGGTGGAACATCTGTCATATATGACAATATTTGTGAGTCTGTAAGTTAAATCTGCCCATCACACAGATAGATTCTGAGTTGTGGATGAATATAAATGCCAGACAATAGCAGAGCTATCACCTGAAATGTGCAGCAGTGTGCAGATAGCAGTGACTCATGACCTGAGCTGTGGCTTAAACTCATGAGGGTTCAACAGACTATACTTCCACTGCATGAATATTAACATATATCAACAGTAAGAGGAGTCCTGGTGACATTTTCTTTAAGGGCTGAAAACATAATGCCCTATACAGCTATTAGTAGTGCATTTTATGGTTTCACCATTAATTCTAGCCACCGTTATAATGTATTGTATAGAATGTATGCAGTATAGAATATATGGATAGTCAAGGGTGCGTGACCAAAATAAAAATTGCACTGTTTAAATAAGTTCAGACCACTAATTTGCCTACTGACATAGTTGACAGCTGTTAATGCACAATCACCATTTTAGATCGACTAACTGTAATACTGTATGAGATGTCAATTCGGACTAAAAACGTAAATCTAAACTATGCACTGCTGGTTTCAGAGCAAAATGCAGAACAGTGACTAAAACCAGCAGTACATATACCTACTTCCCTTGCAGATTTTAGGTCTGAAAATTTTGAAAGTTCATGTAATAAAGAAAAAATTTAAAATGTAAATATTAGCATTGTTTTTAAGTGTACTATAAAATAAATGTATTCTTATTTAATAATATTTTTATTTTAGAATATAATAGTATTATCAAACTGCATTTATTATTTTGTTTGTTTAAAAAAATAAATAAAGTGAAGTAACACTATAATTACTATTATTAGTTATTTTATTTTTTATAGTCATATTTAATGGGTCACTAAGTGCAGTGTGAGCACCAAACCAAATCTCCAGGTGCTCTCATGAGAACCAGACTGAAAAATCTATGTGCACCCCTGTACACAGCCATACTTGTCTACACATTATGGACTTATAATTTATTAGAAGATGTAAGATAAGGCATAAAATTGAGTATTTTATAGGTTTTAATTCATTATATTAGTTAAAAGTATAACTATAAATATGGATAAATGGGTAGCTAACATTAGATAGATCAAATAGATCATTAAATAGATTTAAAAAGACAAAAAAAGGTTGCAAAATTTGATTTGATTTGAGTTCGGCTTTGGTTTGAAGTGTACTCTGCAGAGAGTACCGTCTGGGGATGTTTGTGTGTGTTTTATGTAGGACTTTTAAATTTTTGCCATCCAGGTGCTAAATCTCTCTCTCCTTCTGTTCCAGAATGATCCAGGTAGAGAGGGAATCAGCAGAGCTCCGGGCCGATGAGATTGAGAGTCGAGTAAACAGCGGCAGCATGGACGGCCTGAACGTGACACTGCGGCCACGCTCCTCCATCCCCACCTCCGTCACCGCCCTCTCTCTGGCCAGTTCATCACCCCCCGTTAGCGGCCGATCCACGCCCAAACTGACGTCTGGTTCAGCGGCCCACGAGTTGGGCATCATGACCCTGGTGATCCTTGCTTCACATTGAAATGCTTTTATTTTGTGTTAACCCCATTAAATCGCCTTTTTCTAACACTCACGGCACTTAATCATCTGTCACCTTGCATCTTCCTTTGTCTCTTTCTTCCTGCTAACACTTCAGCCTAGTGATTTAAGGAAACATCGCAGACGAGTGGCTGTAAGTGTGTCTTCATCTCTAAATGACTAAACTGAAGACTGGATTGCTTGTGCTAATTAAGTGTGTGAGCATTTTAAATGATTTGTGTTCAGGGTGTGTGGGAAATGTCATTCGTTTTTTTGCGAGAGGTGATATCGTGAAGATTTTGTTTGTGTGTTTTTGTCCCAGTCTCCTGTGGAGGCCCGAGAAGACAAGGCCACCATCAAGTGTGAGACTTCGCCCCCTTCCTCCCCCCGCAGTCTCAGACTAGACCAAATGAACTTCGCTCAGCTAACAGGAAGCCTTGAGGATGGCCGAGGGTAAACGCACACACAAATCCACAGATGATCACGTCTCAGGTGTTAATAGATCCTTCTCTGATTGAACTAGATGAGACATAATTTTCCTAGCAGGCACAATTGAGGACAGATGAGAGTTTGTTATAGGCAGGCATTCTCTCACACACACTCAACTGCTCTTGAGACTATGGGTGTATAAACTGGTTAATTACTGTCAGCTTGCCTTTGTTCAAGTCATGTGTGACCCACATTTGTTCTGTAATACACCGCTAGGTGTGTCATGCGAATTGTGAGCCAAGTAGATAACTTAAATCTTTGAAAATAAGCTGATTATTGTAGGTAAAAAAAAAAAAATTGTCTAAAACTTATTCACGTGTATTAATTTAATCTCTTCAAGTACCTTCTGCAGATCATTTGCATTTGAATTAAAATGTTGGCATAATTTACCTGCTTTCATTTTAAACTTGTATATTTTTATAGTGGAACAAAATGTCAAAGATGCTGTTTTCCATTGAGCTTTTCCAAAAATGCTGCTGTTTTGAATTTTCTATTTGTCAAATAATCCTTAACAACTGTATCACAAAGATATTAAGCAGCACAGCTGTTTTCAACATTAATAATAATAAGAAAAAAGAATGTTTCTTGAGTACCTAATCAAAATGATTCAGCTTTGGCATCATGGGAATAAATTACATTTTCAAATATTATTAAAATATAACTTTTCTGTTTGTTTAATCAAATAAACGTAGCCTTAATTTGCATAGGAAACTTGCATCAAAAGCACTAAACTTTTGAACATTAGTATATAATTTATTTAATAAATAATTTAATACTTTATATAGACAATAAAATGTATAAGATAATACATTGTTCAGAATATCATGTATATCATTTATCATATGTTTCGTCAGGATTTGAACCTAGGTCCACTTTTAATGCTAAATAAAAACATAAAAAATAAAATCACTATAGACTGACTTATACAAAGAATTTCTAAATGATTTTCTGGTGGGCAGCATCATATTTAGCTATCATGCTGTGTTTTTAATTATGTTGCTCCAGATGTTCTCTCTAGAGTATCATCTACTATTTAAGCTCTGTGAGGGTTTAGCTGGTGTGATGTTTTTATACGGCTAAATTTAATGATGAACTACCATGGGTATTGTCGAATACAAATCACACTTTGTAGTCTGCCTAATTTAATTCACATAAGACTTTCAAAAGGTGTCTTGCACACTCAGACTAATACACATTGATTTGAATCAAAGCAAGAAATCACACCTGATGTGCTGTTTTTCAGTCTCTCTCTGTCCTTCCTACTCCCTCATCACTGCTGAGGAGTTAAACTGCATCTCAGAGCGGCCCAGCTCCATCACGATTTAATGCTTCGCACAAATTTATGGTGATGTTAGGGGAGGAGTGATTTCATTACGATTGAATTGGCTTCGATAGAACCAAATAAGAGTGCAGGAATAACTAAGCATTTCTCAGGAGGGCAGGCAGTTAGTCTGATTAAAAGATTACAGACAGAAGTGATCCGGCATGTTATATAGTGTGAGGCGTTGTTCACACAGGACAGGCTGTTGTGTTCTGTCTTATGTACACATACTTCAGATACATGTCTTTATCTTTTGTGTCAGGTCTCACTGTTTTTAAAGCATTTCCCCTTCACCCTGGCAAAAAGATCCTTGCCACTGTTACTGTTTCTATTCGACTGCAGTTTCTGCCTCCACATTGCTGCACTTCTCATTTGCATTAAGGTTAAACTCTACTCAACTTAGTTTTGCTATTGATTATAGTTTCTAATGCCACCAGAAATGATTAAAAATGAATGACTTCCAGTTGCTATTTCGCTACAGAATTCTGTCATTGCAAACATCCCTTAAAGGGCTAGTCCACCCAAAAATGAAAATTCTGTTATCATTTACTCACTCTCATGTCAATCCAAATCTGTAACTGTTTTTTCTGTGGAACACAAAAGAAGATATTTTGAAGAATGTTGGTAAGCAAACCGTGGTTCTCAATGACTTCCATTGAATTTTTTGCCCATATAGTGGAAGTCAGTGAGAACCAAAACTGTTTGGTAACAAACATTCTTCCACAGAAGAGAGAAAGTAATACAGGTTTGGAATGTCATGAGAGTGAGTAAATGATGACGGAGTGTTCATTTCTGTGTGGACTAGCCCTTTAAATGCTTTACTGTAAGTCACACAGTGCCTCTCTTTTTCCTCACTTTCTCTCTCTGCTTAGAGGCAACAAAAAGAAGGGCATAAAGTCTTCTATCGGCCGTCTCTTTGGCAAGAAGGAGAAATCGCGTTTAGATCAGCCTTTGACCAAGGATGGCCAGATGACACCACCTGTCATTCCAGGTAGCATGAAACAAACACGCATACATTACATGCGGGAAATGTCGTGTTTTTATTACTACTACAGAGTGTCACTTAAAAAGCCTTAAATTCAGTTTTATCAAATTTAAGGCCATAAAAAGTCTTAAATACTTTAAATGGTATAAGAAAATCCTTACATGTAATCAGAAAGTATTTGGTTTATTTGTCTTAAAAAAGTCAATTAAATTAGATTTTTGATACCATGTATCTAAATGAGTTGTATTTAAATTGTAAATTGTAAACTAAATTGTATTTTAATATGTTATTCCACTTTCACAGATTTCGAGATGGGCATTGTAGATACCATGACCTTGAGCAAACTGGGCACACAGGCAGAGCGAGACCGCAGGATGAAGAAAAAGTAGGTCTTCTCTGCTTTATATCTCACTCACACAGCTCCTTCGCCCTGACGCCCATCAAATCACCCAGAGACATTCACTAATCTGACCTAATCCTTATTACCTAATTACACAGCTCAATTAAAGCAAATGACCAACCAGTTGGATGGCAAAGTGCCATTTCCTGCAGATAAACAAGTTACAAATAAGGCTTAATAGTAGACTAATAACATGGCCTCATTTGAGCGTACTTTACCATCTCATAGAGTCTGTTCTCATCTCCACATCTTATCTCTGTCCCTTGACCATTAGCGTGACAGAAAAAATAGGTTTCCTAATTAGCACCTGCCATGTGGATGAGTTTGTGTGTGTGTGTCCATTCTTTGGCACTGTGCTAAGAACAAAATGTGCTTCTTGTTTGGGTGTTAGATGAGAAAAAGAAATTGGATAGCCTTTGCATTCTAATAAAATAAATGATGTTAGAAGAATAGCCTAGTGCTGTTCTCTAATAGAATGAAAATCGGATTCAGATAAGTTCATATTTAAAATAATAGGAACAGGAGTAAATTACATTTTAAAATAGATTCAAACAGAAAACAGTTTTAAATTGTATACATTTTTTTGTTATTAGTATATTTTTTTTTATCAAATAAATGCAACCTTGGTGAGCCTATTAAATCTTATAGCTCAATCTTTTAAATAGTAATGTAGATAATAAAAAATATTATATGTGACCCTGGACCACAAAACCAGTCGTAAGTCGCTGGGGTATATTTGTAGCAATAGCCAACAGGACAAATTTAAAGGCGATTTTCTCAATATTTTGATTTTTTTGCACCCTCAGATTCCAGATTTTCCAAATATTGTCCTGTCCTAACAAACCATACATCTGTGGAAAGCTCATTTATTCAGCTTTCAGATGATGTATAAATCTCAATTTTGACCCTTATGACTGGTTTTGTGGTCCAGGGTATTGTATTATATTATATTATATTATATTATATTATAACATATAAGGGCTTAGGTCCACTTTCATGCTAAACAAAAATAACAATAACATTAAAAACATAAGTAAATTTTAACTCCAGACTTTTGAGTGGGTGTGTATATTAGCCAGAATAAAATGAACATTGCTGTTAAAATTCCCATATCGTTTAACCACTACACTGTACACTTCATATGTTTATATGTGACTTTGACGTCTCTAGGGTTGTGTTTCCTCTAAGCTCTGACCTTTCTTTGTCTTCTATCAGACATGAGCTGCTGGAGGATGCTAGGAGGAAAGGGCTTCCTTTTGCTCAGTGGGACGGCCCAACTGTGGTCTCCTGGCTCGAGGTACAAAGACTTCAGCCACCATCCCTCCCACAGAGCACTAATGAGCACAGCACTCATGATCTCCATGATTATAATCACACAAATCATGGGGGGGTGGGATACGGATGACAATAATTACGATAATTACTTAGTCGCTCTGATGATGATGGAGATAACGAAGATGCATCTTGACGGCTTTCTCTCTGACATCCTCCAGCTGTGGGTGGGCATGCCAGCTTGGTACGTGGCAGCGTGTCGTGCCAACGTGAAGAGCGGCGCCATCATGTCGGCATTGTCGGACACAGAGATTCAGCGAGAGATAGGCATCAGTAACCCGCTGCATCGGTTGAAGCTGAGGCTGGCCATTCAAGAAATGGTGTCACTGACGAGTCCGTCAGCTCCTCTCACCTCACGCACAGTAAGAGCCTGCCTGTAAACTGCTCACATATACAGTCTCAAACGGAAAACAAATATGAAAATCAAAAAAAAAAAAAATTTAAAAAATCAAAAGTTTTACTTTAAATTTGATCTTATTTTAAATTTTATTTTATTTTATTAAAATAATAAATAATAAATTATAGTAATTTTATATTTCATGTAATTCTTATTTTATAAGTGAAATAGTTTTTATAATAACAATTTAAGTAAAAATATTTAATGTATTTTTATCAACTTAGTTAATTTTATTATTTTAGAATTAAGTAGTTAATAATTAATCATAATAATTAATACAATTATTGTAATTTTATTTCATTATTTTGTTAATCATTATTTAGATACAATAATTATATTAATATGGTAATAATTGTATAAATGAAATAATCTTTATAATAACAATTCGTGGAAAAAATATTTAATATATTATTTATTTATAATTTATAATTATATTTATTTATAAGAATTTGGTAAATACATTATAATTCTATGCATAATAATGCATTCTATTTTTATTTAATTATTATTTTAATCATTAGTAAAATAAAATAATTATATGAAAATATGAATGAAATCGTCTTTATAATAATTTTTATTTTAAAAAATATTGTTATAAAATTTGTTTTATTTAAACCCAAATAAATTATTAGTGATTTTGGTCCAATTTAGATTAAAATAGGCATCTGTACACCTACTGCATACGTAGAAAATAATTGCCGGGGGTGTTAGTAACATGACTGCCAGCTGGACCGACTTGCCTTAAATGGACTTTGCTGTAAAGGTGGATATGAGGACTATGCCACGTGTGATCATTTATCTGTGTGTGTGTCTGTTTTTCTCTGTTCAGTCTTCCGGAAATGTGTGGGTGACTCACGAGGAGATGGAAAACATGGCAACCTCGACCAAAATGGTTAGTCCATCTGGGTGACTCCCTTGTGCCCGCGGTGCCATGCATATGCCACGCTTCCGCAGCCCTCACAACCCCCAGCCTGCTGCCCCTGAATCCACCCCCATCTCCCTCTGCCCTGCAAACTACCCAAAGAGTGCGCTTATTAAACCTTTTGCATGTTTCTGTGTGATTGCTGTCCTGTTGCTTTGCAAAATTATTCCATATTTAACTGCATTTGCAGTAACCTAGTAACAACCACAGCTGCTTGGTTTGCTCTTCATCTACTCTGACTGGACTGAACTTATTTAGCTGGAAGAGAGCATTGTTAACACTCTCCTCTGTGCTCTAACACGCTGGCACTCTGGCCTTTGACTGACAGGAGAATGAGGAAGGAAGCTGGGCTCAGGTGAGAGAGCAACCCGAGAGCCTTCCAATGACCTCTTTTATGTGGTTTTTACTTTCCATTTTAAAAATCTGTCATTAGCTAGGTATGTTTATGGCGTAAGACTTGACAGTCTTTATATGATTTTTATATGGAGTTTTGTCAAAAATTGCAATTTGTCATGTAAATATCTGCAGTTATACTCTATATGTAAGGAATGCAACGAAAACTTTAATTTGATCTAAAAATAAAAGGTTTTTTTTTTATGGGCCAAAATGCATTTTTATATTATGATATATATATATATATATATATACACATACAGTGCCCTCCACTAATATTGGCACCCTTGGTAAATCTGAGCAATGGTGGCTGTGAAAATAAATCTGCATTGTTTATCCTTTTGATCTTTCATTCAAAAAATTCACAAAATTCAAACTTATCATTGAAGTAAAACAACTGAAAGTGGGGAGAAAACCTCATGATAAAATAAATGTTTTTCTCCAATGCATGTTGGCCACAATTATTGGCACCCCTGGAAATTCTTATGAGTAAAATATCTCTGAAGTATATTCCCATTCATATTTACATTTTTTTTTTTTTAGCATACCAGGGAGACTAGGAGCACGAAATTGTCCAGCTATGGCTTCCTGTTCCAAAGGATCTTAAATATAAAGAAAACTAAGGCCAAATTCCATCACAAGGAGTAAAACCAAACAATAAAGTTCTGATGTGCAGAACAAGATTGTTGAGCTTCACAAAATAGAAAGTTGCTGTAAGCCAGAAGCTAAAGCATTGAAAATCCCCATTTCCACCATCAGGGCAATAATTAAGAGGTTCCAATCAACTAAAGATGTTACAAATCTGCCTGGAAGAGGACGTGTGTCTATATCGTCCTAATGCACAGTGAGGGGGAGAGTTTGAGAGGCCAAAGACTCTCCAAGGAACACAGCTGGAGAATTTCAGAGATTAGTTGAGTCTTGGAGTCAGAAAGCCTAAAAAAATATATATCAAACAGCCCTTACATCACCACATATTGTTCAGGAGGGTTTCAAGAAAAATTCTCCTCGCTCATCCAAAAACAAAATCCAGCATATTCAGTTGTCAGACACGACTGGAACTTCAAATGACACTGGCTTCTATGGTCAGATGAAACTAAAAAAAATTGATTTTTGGCAGCAAACCCACTAGATGGGTTTAGTACAAACAGGGATAAAAAGTACCACATGTCCATGGTTAAATATACTGCTGGATCTTTAATTTTGTTAGCCTGTTTTTCTGCCGGAGGTCCTGGACATCTTGTTCAGATGCGTGGCATCATGGATTCCCTCAAATATCAACAGATAAACAATCTAAAGCTGACTGCCTCTGTTAGAAATCTTATAGTGGGCTGAGGTTAGATCTTCCATCAGGACAGTAATCCAAAACAAACATCAAAATCAACACAAAAATGAGTCACTGAGCACAAAATGAAGCTTTTGCCATGGTTGTCCCAGTCCTCTGACCTGAACCCTATAGAAAATGAGTGAGGTGAACTAAAGAGGAGAAGCACCAACATGGAGCTGTGAATCTGAAGGATCTGGAGAGATTCTGCATGAAGGAATGGTCTCTAATCTCTTATCAGGTGTTCTCCAAACTCTTCAGGCATTACAGAAGAAAACTCAGGGCTGCTATCTTGGGAAAAGGACATTGCAATAATTGGGTGCCAGTAATTGTGGCCAATATGAACTAGAGAAAGCATTTATTTCACAATATGATTTCTCCCCCACTTTCAATTGTTTTACTTCAATGATAGGTTAGAATTTTATGAATTTTTTGAATGAAAGATCAAAAGGATAAACAATGCAGATTTATTTTTACAGCCACCTTTGCTCATATTTACCAAGGGTGCCAATATTAGTGGAGGGCACTGTATATAGGTAACACTTTACAATAAAGTTCATTATTACCATATAGGTAACACTTTACAATAAGGTTCGTTATTTAACATTAGTTAACAACATTAGTAAACATGAACTAAGAATGAACAATACTTCTACAGCATTTATTAATCTTAATGTTCATTTTAGCATTTACTAATGCATTATTAAAATCACAAGTTGTGTTTGTCAACATTAGTTAATGCACTGAACTAACATGAATAAACAATGAACAACTGTATTTTCATTAACATTAACACAGATTAATAAATAGTGTAATAAATGCATTGTTCATTGTTTGTTCATCATAGTGAATACATTAACTAACGTTAACAAATGACACCTTATTGTAAAGTGTTACCTATATATATATATATTTATATATATATATGTATATTTATTTAACATTATATTAAAATCTAGTATTATTTTATTATATTATTAAATAATTGAAATGTGTATAACTGTAAATATTTTTAGATTTTAATATTATTATTTAAATATTTTTTATTTTATAAACAATAAAATAATTATACAATATCTTTTTCTTTTTTTTAATGCCGGATAAATGTTGGTGTGTTTGTGTATTTATTAAAGTAAACATGCATTTTTTTTTTTTTTTTTATTCTCTCTCTTTTTTTACATTTTACATTTATTGATGTCTGTGTAGGATCTAATTAAAATTACTAAACTAAATCCATGTAGGATCCAGCTGACAGAGGCACAGTTAAAATAATATCTCTTTTCTTTCTCAGACACTAGCATATGGTGACATGAACCATGAGTGGATTGGGAACGAGTGGCTGCCCAGTCTCGGCCTGCCTCAGTACCGTAGCTACTTCATGGAGTGCTTGGTGGACGCTCGTATGCTGGACCACCTTACTAAGAAAGACCTGCGGACACATCTCAAGATGGTGGACAGCTTCCACCGGTAAACAATAGGGGTGACTGCTCATTTTTAACAAGCACAGTGTGAACCAGACTTTGAATGGAATGGTATATGCATTATATCCTTACAGGGCTAGTTTGCACTATGGCATCATGTGCTTAAAAAGGCTGAATTATGACAGGAAGGAGCTGGAGCGAAGAAGAGAGGATTTTCAACATGACCTCAAAGGTATGAATAAATTAACAATGCACTCTCTGGATTCATTACTTCTAAGTTATGAAGGGAAGAGCACTATCTAGTGGCCGTACCTGTTATCTGCATTTTGGTGGCAGGAATGTGTGAGGTCAACAGCTGAGCTTTATAGTGTCAAATTCATTTAAAGGGACGGCGCCCGGCTGAACTTCAGCATAACACATGAACTTGACACAGCTGTTACAGCTTTTTAAAATCTTTCATCTTCATCGCTAAAGACACACGCACCAACTGCTCGAGACACACACACTTAAGCACATTACGCACAGGATTGTACAAACAAAAAGCAGGCTAGCCAGCTGTGCAAAATGATCACGCTCCACATATACTGTTACCTAAACACAGATATTTCCAGTACTGTTATAAACACAGACCCCTTCGAAAATTCGCTTCATTAATGTTTACTGCATGGGTTAGAGGTGGTCTGTTCAGCCTTATACCACAGTATATCACGGAAACTGTATATCACTATACACATATTGTTTCGACAGTTGTATGTGTTTTAGGACATATAAAATATATAACTTTTTGTCAGCCAAACCCCTAGACATAAAATACTTCATTGAAGTATCACCTGCGATTCTAAGGTAATATTTCAATAATTTAATGACACGTTCACATTCGTGATTCTCTGATGTTGATTAATGATCACGACATGCAAGTTAAATTGTGATAGTGTTACAGCCCACATTAAATATTATTAGTAATATTAGTATTATTATGAGGTTTTAACTGTGATTTACAAAATTGAAGATAGAAATATATTGCTTATTGTACTGTAAAATAAAATGTTTTAATTTTATTGTACACTACAATTTACAATAATAATCTTGACTTTCAAACATTGAAACGTTCAAATATTTCAAATCCTTTTTATTTTTATTTTGTTGAAATACTGCATATTTACTTATTTTATCCGTGTAATACTCTAAACTTGTGCTAACAAAAATGTTGAAAATGATGCAAATGTGTAAATAAAGTGAGCATAGCACATGTTGCATTCACAAATGCATGGTAAAATTGCAGCACATGCAGAGATGAAGTTGATCATCAAATTATGCAATTATTTAATTCATTCGTAGCCTTTGATTTCATAGTCACGCTATGCTACATTTTCTGACATGGCTTTATAATGGAAGTAATTTGAGTCAGTTTAATATGAAACCAGTGAACCATTTTGTGTCTAGCAGAGGTAATAGCAAATGCATGTATTGTTGTCACTCCCAGATACCCTGGTGTGGACCAATGATCATGTGATGCAGTGGATTCAGAACATCGGTCTGAAAGAGTACAGTAATAACCTGCTGGAAAGCGGTGTGCATGGAGCTCTCCTTGCCCTAGATGAGACGTTTGACTTCAGCAGCTTGGCCCTCATTCTACAGATCCCCATGCAGAACACTCAGGTGAGGAACACACATGATGTTTAATAGCAGTTTAAAGACACTAGCTGATCCATTCTGTTCTAGCATAGAAAACGAACTCAGTTGATATAGTGGTTCAGCATACTGGAGGTCTTTCCAAAGTCCTGTATCTCTGTGTCTTCCAGGCCAGGCAGATTCTGGAGAGGGAATTTAACAACCTCTTAGCATTGGGAACAGATCGACGCCTGGAAGAGGTTGGTAAACATTTGGATTCTTTTTGAATTTCGGCTAAAATTTCATGGAATTTTTACAGGTCACTGCAAGTAAATTTGTCATATGTCATATGCACACTTTGCAGTCTACTTATGTTTGTTGAATGTTTTATGAAGTCAAAAGCATGTAGCTAAATATTGTCATGGTAATAAATAATGATTTTGGTTGCACTTAATTTTACAGTATGTGTACTTACAATGTACTTACAGTGTATTTACACAAGAAAGTACTGTAATATAAAGTAACTACATGGGGTAGGATTAGGTTTAGGGGTAGGTTCAGGGTTAGTACCTAGTTATTACCTAGTTATTGTAATTACTACAATAAGTACATAGTATGTACATGAGGAACAGGACTGTAAAATAAAGTCTTTTGAATGGGGCAATAATGAGTCACCTGCAAAATATAGACTAGAGCTTCTAATGTACTAAGAAAGAGACTTTCACGATTGAGTTTCTTTTGTCAGCACTGTTCAGAATGGAGCAATCACAACCGTTCATGATTGTGTCATCTTATTTAGTCATTTTAAGAAACTGATGAAGTCGATTTTCATTTGTGTATCAGGTACCAATCATTTTATTTTATATATTTAAACAGTTGTCATTTTTAATGTATGGATGTCTACAGTGAAAAACATCTTGAGATTTGAATGCAGCTTTTCAAAAGGAAAGTTTTTAAAAGGAAAGAGAAATGTAAAATAGAAAAAAAAAAATTTAATTTTAAATGTTAAGTGAAACAAAGTAAATAGAAATATTTATTCATTTATTTATTTTGTTTATTTTGTCTTTGTAACAGTTTTTTAAAAGTGAAACAAACATAAAATAGAAGTATTTATTTGTTTATTGTGTTTACTTAATCTGTGACAGCTTTTTCAAAATTAAACAGAACTAGAATAACTAGATTATTTATTGTATTTATTTATTATTTTATTTATTTTATTTAGAATTTATTTTATATCTGTGTAACAGTTTTTTCAAATGAAACGGAAACATAAACTAGAATATTTGTGTTGTTCTTACTTGTTTTAAAATGGCCATTTTGTGACACAGCAAAAAGCTGTTATAAGCAGAAGCAGCCAAGATGGCACTGCACATCATTAATGTTAACATTTGTTCCCTTTAAAACTAGGAAATTATCATTGTGCTGTGATTCTCTGTTGCCATATATGAAATAACACAGATGTTGGTGCAGTCATAGTTTTGAACAGTATCTTAACCCAGTTGTTGTGATGTCATTCCTTTCAACAGAGTGATGACAAGTCGTTCCGAAGGTCTCCGTCGTGGCGTAAGCGCTTCAGGCCAAGGGACGGCCAGGGCCTGGGTATGATGCCAGGGTCCATAGAGACTCTTCCCGCTGGCTTCCGCCTCAACATGTCCATTCCCCCCTCTATGGCTTCTGTGCCCAAGAAACAGCTGCAACCAGAAGGTAGAAAGGGGGGGCAGGGTGTTTTACAAGGGTGAAGTGAGTTCAGCATTGCCATTAGCATGTTGCTCTTCAATGGTTGCAGTACAGTACTAACAGTAGTGCCTTCTCTAACTCTTTTACAGTTTATCTTGCAGCACTAATTGAATGTGCTGAATGCATTTGACTGTGAAAGCATGTGTTGAAAGTAACTAATATTAATGGCACAGGTCAGGGTCATTCAGCTTGTGTCACTGCACGTTTTCTCCCCTCTGTGTCTCTGTGGTTCAGCAGCCGGTCCCCCGGCCCCGCAGAGACTAGACCCCTCAGCTGTCAGGACTTACTCCTGCTAACTCGCTTTTACTAATCACTGCACTCACACTAACAGGTAAGCTGGTCACTGCAGCCTCTCTGCTCAGATAGAGATGTTTAATGATGCCCAGATTCATTTCTTGGTTACTTTTCATTCAGTACATGAATGGTCAGTTTTCTTTTGTGTAAAACTTAAGTAGCTTAAACTTCTATAAAACAAAGAAGTGAATGAAAGTTCATATAATCCACTAGGATCCACCTACTAACCAATCGGAACATGCAGCAACTTTATAGTAAATGAATGCATTATTGTACTCCATTATTTTATTTCAATTTTCAGTGTCCTTTCATGTATATTTATTCAGTCTCATGGATTATATGAACGTGAGCTCATGACTATTTTTCTCTGTACATCATTTATTCAAGTATATATTTAGTTTGTGTAATTATGAGGTATTTAAATGTCACATTTTGTAATTATGTCAGTGTTCTTCTGGGTTTGGTACAAGTTTGGTACAATCATTAGAATTTGTAGCATAATGTTGGTTAACACAAAGACCTATTAACTAAAGTAGAAATTGCAATTACATAAATGGGCCATTCACACAGTGAGCATTTTTTCATTACACTTCGGTGCTTCTCTATTTTTTTTTATGTAAACATGCTCTAAACGAGCGTGTTTGACAGTTGCAATTGCATCTTCTGCATGACACAGCATTCTAAAAACACAGTGCTCAAGTTAAAAGAAATTCAACTTTTAAAAATGCATCTGTAGACCTTTTTCTTTTCTTTTTTCATTCTACTGCCCTGTGTTTTAGTGCAAAAACACATTCTGTCTGAAACACACTTATAAGTTGTTCACACAGGCGTTCTGCTTCTCAGTTGTTTTTTCTATGTAAACGTGTTATATATCCTGTGTCGCTTGCAGCATTCTAGAAGATTGATTTTGCTTCTTTTTTTTTTTTTTATTCCACTGCCCGACATTTCACAGGTACACATGCGCTACATGGACATATTTGCTTTGAGCTCTTGCATCTTTTCAGTGTTTTGTGAATAAAACGGCACTCTAAAAAGTTTAAAGAAGCCCAACTTTTAAAAAACACTTGCATTTTTTAATTCGGCTGCCCTCCATGTGGCATTTTTAAAGACAAAAATGCATTCTGTGTGTATGGCCCATTACACCAGACATAAATACCAGCGTCTAGAGAGTTTAAAGGCTGAATGTTAAGCTCATCATTTTATTAAAGCATGAATGATAATTTGCAGGTGTTGCCAGTACATCAATAGACACATGACTTGAGGTAAAGAAGTAGCTGACAGCTTGTGTTTACACTGTAATGGCTGCTTTTTTATCGACTGACATGTTATATTAACTTGTATCGAACCCTGAATATACTTTTTTTTTTAAAAGAAATATGATTTTGCTTCTGTTATCCTCTCATTTCCCTGCCAGTGCATTCCCACTACCTGTACGGACACATGCTTGCGGCCTTTCGAGAATGAAATATGCCAAAATCTGGGGACACCTTGAAAGGACGAGGGAAGGGTTAACCTCCGCCCCTCCCCTGTCCTCAACAACACCAGAGCTTTCTTGGACACCGTGCAATAGAGGGGGCCAGAAAGATGAATTTCGAACTCTGAACGCGTGGAACGCATAGCAGAGAAATCTCGTTCTATCAGTCGTTTCCCAGTAATCCCGGTTCTATAGTCTTTGTGGTGGTCGTACTTAACTGGTGTACTTGGCCCTGTAGTCTGTCAGTGCTATAGTCTGCTCCTTTGGGTGTGCCGTTGGCATTTTACTATATAAGGCTTTCTCCCCTTTGGTTATGCAAAATATTAATCAACGTCTCTGTATATATGAAAAACAGAAAATTATGCTATTATGTTTTTTATGGAAATATATATCAGACTTGTACATGGAGATGAATATATCATATGAATTTTAAAGTCTCAGTTGCGACTGTTTCCTGTCGGTTAGACAGCTCTGTCTGCTAGAATGGTGTTGTATATAGTCGGTGTCTTACACCAGTGGTGACTGGAGAAACGTGCGTTTGTGTTCACATCAGCAGTGCTTATCCACGTGATACACTTCCAGGACTCTGAGATCGTATAAAGCCATGATGCTAAATATTGTCGAGCATCAGGGAAAGCAATAGACTTCAGTTCACTTAGCATCAGGAGAGAAAAAAACCCAAAAAAAACCGTAGGACCTGCGAACAAACGTGATCTTCGCCACTTGAAATTCAGCATCACAACGGGAGCAAATGATTCTCGAGCAACCTACCTACCAAACCGGTTAAGAGCGCGTGTCAGTCTGTTGGGCATTTCTTTTTCTTTTTTTTAAGACAGTATTTTCTGTAATTCACAGGATGTATCGTGCTATTGTGGCAGCTACTGTAATGTGTGGAAAGGTGTGTATGTGTATTATAAGTGTTACATAATGCTGACAAATCATGTTCTTTAAAAAGTGCTCTCTATTAAAAAAAAAGAAATATTAATATAAGTGACTGTTTTTTCATTTTATACACAAAAAAATGATCATTGTCATTCTTAAAATAATTCCATCCTATTAAATGAATGATTGATGATCAAGCCTTGTTTGTGCTGTGTGGGTCACTGTTGGCATTGGGGCGTCCGGTGGAGCATGCATGCCACTAAACTTGACAATCACTGTAGCATCTTTTGCCTCTCTTTCTCGCTCTCAGTCATCATTACCACAGATCTGAAAGAATATATCACCAATCAAACACTTGAACTTGAAATCCTGTGGTGTGCTGCTCTTTTTTTAAGCCTCGATCTGCCAATTGTGCCTAGCCTTTCACAGCCAGTTTAGTTGGTTCTGCTTGGTTTTTAATGTTCGGCGTGCTCGCTGAGTATCTATTTGTTCTTTTAGTGGCTTTCTAAAAAAAATGCCTTGATGAGGACCAAGCGTTTCCCTGATGCGACGGTGGTGGAGTAACTGAAGCCTCTTGCTTTGTAGCTTGTTCTTCTGTGATGGTCATTTTTACGC